>JARFJB010002087.1:7497500-7550000 GCA_036346205.1 Vesta saturnalis | reverse complement strand
AATGTTTAGTCAATATGTGGATGTGTTATAGTGCAGAGTCGTGGCTTAAGGCTGTAGATTGTGGTAGTGGAGTCCAAAATTTCAATCATTAGAATTTGATGTCGAACATGAACAACTGTATGGACAAGGCACGTTTAGTGATGACTATTTAGGAAATCTAATTTATAAGTATAGTAGTAGAATACGATGGAGTAGAGTTGATTTGTTGTATTAAAAGATTAATAGAGGACCTTAGAGAAATATCTTTTGAACAATTTGTGCATGAAATAGAATGCCATTTACCGAATTATATTTCAACAAGTGAAGAAGGTCCGCATTAATGAGCTCAAAAACGTAATTCACGATGTAGTGGAATGGGGGCGAAAAGGAGAATGGGAACATTTAGCTAGAGACTCTGCACGTTTTATGAAAAGAATAGAAGAGTGTAGTAAAATAATTAGTTTGTGAAATGCTTTAGTAGTGTATTGTATTGTATGTATTAATATAAATAAAAAGTTAATATAAAAAAAAGAGTTATTCATTGCATAATAATATTACAGTATATATAATTACTCCTACAGAACGCATTATATAATATCTTTGTTTGAAATCCATGGATTGTGATAATTATCAAACCCTAACCATTTAACGAGACATATTTCCTTGACGTCGTATTACACGTTCAACTAGGTGAATGTCAGGATGTTTCACACTTTGAAGTTCAGGCTCATAGAAACGTCCTTGTATCTCTTTATCTCGACTATCACGGAATGTGTAGGTAATTGAACTAGAACTTTTCACTTCTGATACGCGAAGGACTTCGTAACTCCAGTTAGGTTACGGAATATGATTCTGTATTTGCTAATACGTACATAATCCCCCACTTTAAATATAGGTGTCTTACGGTTAAGAACTTTAACATTTTAAATGTTTCAAAATAGATGCAGCAGTCTTTTCCGTTATATCTATAGGTTTGTATCCGGTGGTTCTATGCTTTCTTGAATTATAATCAACAACAGTTTGAGGTAATATTGGTAGCAATTTATGGGAACCATGCATACTGGCTGTTTTCCACATTATTGCTTTAAGAGTGCGATTTACACGTTCAACTATGCCACTTTTCAAGTTGGCATAACTACTGTAATGATTAATATTAAATTTTTTTATAACTTTTTTAAATTCAGCGTTATAAAACTCCATTACCATATTTTTATATGTGTAGGCGTCCTTTTCAAACCAGGCAAAAGTTTGTTCATTACATCTGCGACTAGTTTACCATCTTGCGTTTGATGCGATAAGCCCAGACATATTTAGAGAATGCATTTATTAATACTAAAATGTATCGAAATCCTTTATTTACCCAATCATAAGGTATCATTTCTACTAAATCAGCTTGAAACAGATCATTTAAACCTTTAAGTACCACACAACGCCATGGAAAATTTCTTCTTGCTGGTTTGTGCAGTTCATCAACAACAGCAGCTTTACTCATTTTATCACTTTTGGATACTACGAGGTCCACACGGAACATCGTCGCAGTTGCAAACAGTATAAACTCGAGTATAGTGACTTTAATTGCGGCATTATTAGTTATGTGGTGACCAATTACATCGCTAGCAAGCGCAAACTTTTTATCATTTATGTTAAGCTCAAGACCTGGATGACTCCACTTGCAATACACTAGGAAGCCCTCGTTACAGGGCTTACTTTCCCATTACGTAATTTGTCAATTATATGTATATATATATATATATATATATACATATATATATATGTATATATATATATATATATATATATATATTATTTCCTTGTGATTGCTAATATTTCCTGCCGGCATTGATCCCAATATTTCCCGCAACCAATCCACTAATTTATTCGGATCATTCCAAGGTACAAAATCGATCGCTTTGTTATTATAACGTAATAATTACATTCTACCCCCTCTTTTGGAGATAGAAGTTGTGCGAGATCTTGTGCCAGGAGGTGCAATAGCTGATGTAGCGGGTCGTTTTCGACGTTGAAATAATGGTTTAATGATCTCAATGTATTTCCAACTATTAGTTCCTTGGATTTGCTCATATGGGTTATAATTACGTCGAACAGCACTTGTGCGGCGCAAAATGTCATTCTATTTCTATAGATCATTCTTGTTGTAACCCGTAGGAGCTTTTTTAAATAGTAGCTCATATAATACCGGTGTTCCATCATAATCTAAGGATGATCCATCAGTTCAGCATCACCAATAAATAATTTCTCTTTTTCGGGAAGAAATCGTACACCGTATGTTAAATTATACTCGTCTTCGGGATCTCTAAATATACCTTCCACATAATATTTCGCTCATCCTTGATACTGATGAAGGTACCCTTCAAAGGCCGGTTGAGATCCAGGAGCTAACAGTTCTGATTTCAATTGTTGTAATATAGGAATCTCCCTCTCCTCATCATGTGTGATATCAGCAAACACAATTTCCTCTAAAACTTGTGGAATGGCATCAGAAACAAGAATACGCGCTGCCTTCCGTGTTCCAGGTGTTTTAAGCATATGAGGTAAAAAACTCCATTTTTTCCGAATTCTGATGTAAAGGGTTCAGTTTTGACGAGAGAACCATCTTGTTTAGTAATCAATTGTTTCAATGGCTGTATTATAGCTTTAAAGTGTGCCTCCATTGCACGCTCTGTAAGTACAGTATCTTCATTTAAACTAGCGTATTTTTCTTGTACACTGTTGCGAGCACGTTAAATGGCTTGTATTAAGCGCTCCTCCACTACTTCTGCATGTTTAGATGAGCAGTGTAGTGTTTATAATGGAATGTAACAGTGAAATCTCTTACGGAAATGTCCTGCATGAATATCACCCCCTTTATCAATCACAAGAAGTCCAAACCTGTCGCGCCAGCCGCACAAACACAAGTCCTTAAATCTATAAAATGTCATATCCACATTAACGTGGTCATACTACACATCCTTAAGATTGGTGCTATCTTGTTGAAACAGAACTAGTAAATTCGCATTATCACGTATAACCTGTTTTAGAATAGAAGAACACGTTTGGCACAGATAGAAACAATCATTGTTTTGATGTCTGCCAAAACAGAAATGATTTCTTATTTCATATTGTTCATGGCATGCTGCATGATCAAAAATTATTATTGAGTTTTTACGTGAATCACTAGGGTATACAACGTTACTGTTATCACTGTATTCGAATTACCCGATATTTTTTATAGGAGTAAGTTTCGTAAGTATTTGGGCTGGCATAGAGATTTACAGTATACATAAACATTTTCAAAACGTAAACCATTTGGATGTTCTAATAAGGTAATCATAACATTTGTTTTTCCGCAACCTGCTGGACCGACGATGATACCTCGTTTACAACCTCCTGTTAGTAGAACACTATGTTTTGAGCAGTGATTATTGTTATACATATATATATATATATATATATATATATATATATATGTATGTGTGTGTGTGTGTGTGTGTGTGTGTGTGTGTGTGTGTGTGTGTGTGTGTGTGTGTGTGTGTGTGTGTGTGTGTGTGTGTGTGTGTGTGTGTGTGTGTGTGTGTGTGTGTGTGTGTGTGTGTGTGTGTGTGTGTTGTGTGTGTGTGTGTGTGCGTGCGTGCGTGCGTGCGTGCGTGCGTGCGTGCGTGCGTGCGTGCGTGCGTGCGTGCGTGTGTGTGTGTGTGTGTCTCATACGCATTAAATAGTTTAGTAGTGAATTGTCAGTCAGAGTGGTATTCTTGGTGTAATAGCTATAAAAAAGGTTCTGGATTAATTAACACCTTAATAAATAAATTACTAGTGGAGTTATATATACCGGGTACGGATATTGTGGTCCGGGTACCCGTCTACTAGAACGATTAGCTCGCGGTGATAGAGGTATTAACGAACTGGAAGAAGCGGGTAAAGAACACTATATTGCATACTCCCAGTCAAACGATCTAAGGCATCCCCAAATTGCTGATAAGGCTTTGCAACAAAAAGCTGGGAATAGATTTCGTTCCTCAAACGCCACCTTTAAAGAAACAGCAGCTGCATTAACCATAGTCGGTATAATACAAGGAAAAAAACAAAGGGAATGGAAGCAAATCGCGACGTAGGAAGCGTTCTCACAGAAATAAATGCGTGTTGGTGGTAAACTTCGGCCATCGTTAAAATTTACGGTACAACAAGCCTTAAACGTTTTAAAACACAAAAAAACTTGACACCCAAGAGCAGAATATTACCAATACCGAAACTTGGGGGATTTATACCTCTTATTCCCCTATTTGCAGCATTAGGAGCTTTAGGTTATTTGGGTGGAGGTGCATCCGCAGTTGCAAAAGCGGTCACTGGCGCAAAAACCGCGTCAAAAACGGTAGAAGAAACCAAACGACACAATCAAGCAATGTAAGCAGCTACCTTAGGAAAAAACTTATATATAAAATCATATAAGCATGGTTTAGGCCTGTATCTATAACCGTATTAAAAAAACTCCCACTGAAGCTACCACGTTACGCCTTAAGCAACATTGAGCTATCAAAATTTGTTGAGAAGTTAAAAATCCCCTACTTTAGAGATAAATTACCTACACGAATCCATACGACTGAATGTGGTATCGTGAATCTGGATGATCAAAATAACAGGGGAGCACACTGGATGGCTTGCATCAAGGGTAATGGGTGTATTACATATTTTGATAGCATAGGAAGTATGAAACCACCACTAGAATGAATTCACTATTTTAAAAGTGATGGTAGCAGAAACACGACTGACTATTAATATACCAAGGTTCAAAACTTCAATACATACAATTGCGGATATTTAGACGTACACATTTACATTTACGGGTACAAGCTGTACCTTCTAAGCCAACTATAAACCAACAATTTATCTCGATAACGAGTTGGAATACGTAATGGAGTTGACTAGTTTTGAATCTTTCAATACTATACAAAATGTTACTTCCAAGAACAACCAACTCGTATTTGATAAAGCTACAATTACAATACCACCAGGATCATACGAAATCCCGGATATTAATAAACATATTAATGATATAGTGAAGAAGTCAAGAGGATTTATTAATTTACGAGCGAATAATAATAATATTATGAAAGAAAGAGATGACATTAGCTTCAAAGTAGAAAATTCGATAGGACCTATGTTGGGATTTAACAAAAAAATTTACAAAGGTAAAGAAGTGCATACCTTTGAAAACCCTATTAACATTATCAAAGTTAATTCATTAATTAGCGAGTGCAATATAGCAAGTGGGAGTTTTGAAAATGGAGAGTCATCACATATTATTCATCAATTCTTTCACAGTGTACCAACGGGATACAAAATAGTCAGATCCCCTCTACATGTCATCTATTTACCTATAAATACATCCACCATCTCAACCATAACACTTAAAATAGTAGATCAATACGGAGATCTCATCAATTTTAACGGTGAAGTCATAACGATAAGATTACATTTAAAGAAATGATGATGACGCGGTGTAACACATGCGCATGTAACTATAGCAAGGCAAAGTATAAAAAATCGAAGTGTGGAAATGTGCGAATCAGTAAGCGTTCAGCGCTCAAAGCATTGACAATGCATACTTGCAAAGTCTTGGTTTTACAGTAATACAATGAGTATATTAAACGTAAACGAAAAAGTTGTTGTTCATAATGCTGTAGTAAATTCCGAATTACACACCCATCAGCCATATACTACGAGATTTGGAAATAATGAGGAAATCAGTATAGCCATTCAGGAAAACACATGCAATTTACCATCAGAAAGCTATGTCTACGTAGAGGAAAGATTGTTGTGGGATGATGGTGTTGTCTCTAACACCGCGAGGTTTGTTAACAATGGCATTGCATTTTTATAAAATTACGAAAGAATAGAATAGTGGTAGATTCCGTGACGAAGGTTGGATTAACGTCTACAATGAAAGGACTGGTATCATTGACACCCAACGACCTCGCTCGTTATGAAAATGCGGGTTGGTCTCCTACCTCAAATAGGACACTAACAAATGCGTTAGGGTATTTTAATGTTTGCGTACCTTTGCGAATGCTACTCGGTTTTGCGGAAGATTATAATACTGTTGCAGATGAAGCAATAAAAGTTATTATAGATAAAATATATTGGAAAGTTCTGCACATCATACCAGCATTAGCGGAGGAATTTGCGTTAACGAAGTACATAGATAAAAATGTAAATACCCCTGTAGAATTTAGAAGTTGGGAAACACACATATCCAGCCGTTCCAACTACACACAAACATACATGGGCAATCAAAACGTCGACTAGTATAGAAACACCTAGATACATTATTATCGGATTTCAAACGGGGCGAAAAAACAATGTTTCTCAAGATATGAACAGATTCTATAAATGTGCACTAAAGAAGGGCATTGCTTAATACGGACCGTTATCTGTATGACAATTTAAGCGTTAATTACGAAAACAATTGCTTTGCTATATTGTATGTAATGTTTGCTACATTCCAAATGTCATATTATCAAAGGGATGGTCAACCATTACTCACACCTAATCAATTTACGGCAGTCGCACCTTTGATAGTGGTAGACTGTTCGAATCAAAAATAGGCATTACACTCTAAAGCAGTAGTACTTTGTGTAGAATTCGAAACAGCAGTCAACTTACCCGCGAATACGACAGCATACTGTGTTATACTCCATGATCGATTTGTTACGTATAACGGGTTAACCAAAGCAGTAAAGCAGCTGTAATACGATGATTGTCATAGTCGATGTACAAGGGTTTAACGTTTCAAACGTTTTTATACCGAAACAACTCGCAATTTTTAATTGAACACAAATCGCCAACTACATCTTTAAATCATCATATCCACGACATACGTTAGATGCGGGGAGTCGCCGTCAAGCTACTTGTTTAATGCATAATCAACACTGTATAAAGTGGGAAGAGGGGTATACACCAGCTCACCAATTTCGAAGAATTAGAGAGAAAGTGGATTACATCAGAGAATTTGTTACACAACCCGTTATAGAACTTGAGGAACATCCTCATCTTCTTGCTTTGCAACCAGTTTGTTACTATCATTCTGAATCATTATGTCACTGCACTCTGTCTAATGTATACCATCTATACGATACTTATACAATGCAGTAAAGCTTGTACACCTTTTTTAATAAGAATTGTAAATATATATTTTGTTTATTTCTTCTACATATCACACAATATGAGTACATTGTGTATATATTTCCTCGATAATAAATTACGACATAATATTAGTCTATATTCCACTAAAAAGTAGCCGACCTGGAATGCTGTATCGATATTATACATATTAATATGTATGGTTATGAATGTTCATAGCTTCATTATGGAGATAATATATAACGTCTAAAACTAAGTATCAGTAACCAAACTATTAGTTACTATCTGGATTACACAAATTCATTTGCCTAGCAACCTCTAGTAGACCGCTCAAAGGATGGACGTTTTCCAATTTCTAAATTCGCCAATGCCTCCACGCCAATGTTGTACACGTGTCACGCGATCGATACAGTTTGTTAACATCTCCGTATATATATATATATATATATATATATATATATATATATATATATATATATATATATATATATATATATATATATATATATACCATAACAATATTGTTTTAACACCTTTCACTTTCTTAACCACTTCATTATCAGCAAGCTTTAGACAATAAGATTTTGATCATGGTCCATAAAGATATTGAAAAGCTTTCCTGCATGCTCATCCTTCATTCTTCTGACGACAAATGTATTCGTTGTAATACCATGCAGACCGTTTGGTAGTTGGATGTGTCTTATTCATCAACATTATTCCACATATGCGCATACACATCATCAGTTGTTATCTCGGCAATTAAAGAATCTGTGTCTGTATACAGCAACGTTGCATTATTATCATAAAAAAATCGATACATTATAATTTTGGAAAGATCTAAAGTACTAAATCCGACATATACGGGTTTATCATAAGTAACGACCTGTTTCGACAATTCCACTGCAAATAATTTATCAGTAAATTGAATAAAATTCTTAAATTGCGGTCTTGCGACGTACCGTGCTAGACCCAAACGACGTCCGTCATTTTCCCAATGTGTTAATAACTTTATTACTCTTCTTTTGTCTACATTCTCCATTGTTTTATCAAATACACCATTGTTCATGCATTTAAATAGATCCTTTTCGAATTTGATCCTGGCTTAATTTCGAAGAGCTGTATTAAGGTCTATGTATGGTACTAGCCAAGGGCTTTGACGAAACCGTAAAACTCTATGAATACGAGTAACAATTAACCCATGCTGTATACATCGTTTTAAATACCGGTAATGTATAACATAGTTGGTCTTATCATACAAGTTAGGAATTAATCTTTCCGCCTTGGAATGTGGTGCGCAGATCATTTCGGGACAAAAAGGATAATCCGAGTGCTCATCATGCAGGTGATGCGGATAGTGCATATCAACCTCTAGTACATGGTGGCCAACTAAGAATGCGAGGTACTGTATCTGGGAAACTATCCATCGCAGAGACTTGCGCAAAAAAAAGTTATTACAAAAACGGTCAATACAAAAACCTGTAAAGTATTTTCAAGGTTCTGAAATGGCCGCTAGGGGGCGTAATTGCAATCTTGAAACCAAAAAAGGTGATGTTTCTGTGAATTCTGCTATATTAAACTAATAAAAAAATAAATCTTTAAAGTCGAGTATAATCTGAACTTTTTTTGTTTGGCACTTTTTGACGTATGTCTAAAAATAAAGTGGTGGGGGGGTATTCAAAGGTTTCCTTAAATAAACCCCTGTATCTTTGAAACGGCTAAGCCGATTTTAACAAACTTGGGCGAGTTGAAATGAGCTATTCTTGGGCTACAAATGTTATAATATTTGAAGTTTTGTTGGTTTCACGTGTCGTTGCTAGAGGGCTTTGTTTGACATTCCGACAAAAACGGGTAATTTTCGCAAAAAAATTAAAAGCGTTGGTATGACTTTTTTTTCATGAATAAGTAGCTAAATGGCGCCTAAATAAGCTCGTGAAAACCGCATCTCGATATCTTGTTCCTAACCTAAAATATCAGCCAAAGAAAACTTTATACGAAAATCCCTTAAATTTTTATTTTTTTTTAACTACATTTTTCTGGAATTGTTTCTATTATGTAAGTTGGGACCCTAAAAAGGATCGATTTAAAGGAGGAAGGTTTTTAATGCCCCCGTAAATGCTCGAAATGCTGACCACGTTCTATGCATTGTTGAACCCTCTCATGATTAGACAAAACTGCAGCTTCAATTTCGGCTCTCGGTATGTTACGTATTGCGTTACGAATCCGGTTTATCATATCTTCTCTAGTAGTAGGTTGAGTCCGAAACACGATGTCCTTTAAGCGCCCCCATAAATAAAAATCGTGGCAAGTTAAGTCTGGCGATCGCGTAGGCCATGGAAACAGACTTCCTCTTCCAATCCACCGCTGTTGAAATACTGCATTAATATGCTCTCGCACATTAATAGCAAAATGTGCTGGGCAACCATCCAACTGCAAAAACAATGTTTGCCTTGTTTCCAGAGGCACATCTTCCAACAACAACGGTAATTGATTGACCAAAAAGTCAAGAAATACATTGCCATTTAGGGTTTCTCGAAAAATATGGCCCAATAATTCTGTCTCCCAGTATGCCACACAATACATTTAAACTCCAACGTCCTTGGCGCTGAACTTCACGCAACCAATGGGGATTTTCTGCAGACCAATAAAGCATATTGTGTAGATTGACTCTCCCTTCACTACTGAAGGTGGCTTCATCGGTCCAAAGAATAAGAAATAAAAATTTTCTGTTTTCGCGTATCATGCCTAACATCCAATGGCAATAGTCTAACCTTCAATCAAAATCTTCCTCTTTCAAGGCCTGATGCAAAACGACATAATATGAGTGCGTTCTTAAAGTAATTAAAAAAAGTTTAAACGAATACCTATATATTTTGATGGCCATTAGAACTTACTTATGGTCCGTCAAAATATTTTGAACCGTTGGCCGTGATATGCCTAACTCAGTGGATAATGCTCTTGTGCTTACATGAGGATTTCCTTCAATATAACCCAGTACACGGGTAATATTTTCTTGTGTTCTTCCAATTCTTTGCCGTTGAAACGTAGGCCGAAAACTACCATTGGCTTGTAAGCTCGCCACTAATCGGGGAAAAACTCTTACATCGCAAGGACGCCGATTTGGATATCGAGCCGCGTAAACTCTTTTAGCTACTGCGGCATTCTGAAGACATTCAAAATAAACCGCAAGCATATCAACAGCTTCATTATTTGTAAAACGCATTTTGAAAGCACAAAAATTGCTCAAAGTCTCGCGAAAGTATTGACAACTGTTGACAATTTGAGGATTTTGTATGTTTTGTTTAGGTATCTGTTTCAATTGCATGCTTCTATTAATTGTATTTTTCGTACATATCGATAGTGAATATGCATTTAAACAAACAAAAAATAGTAATTTCAAAAAGGGTTATTTTATTCTGGTGTATAAATTTACAAACATTTAAAATCGCAATTTCTAGGTAACCTATTCAGAGCTGAAATTGAAGCTGCGTTGGTCTACCCATACGAGGCCTCGGCAATGCACAGAGTGATGGTCAGCATTTCGAGCATTTACGGGGGCATTAAAAACCTTCCTCCTTTAAATCAGTCCTTTTTAGGGCCACAACTTACATAATAGAAACAATTCCAGAAAAATATGGTTAAAAAAAATTAAAAATTTAATGGATTTTTGTATAAAGTTTTCTTTGGACGATATTTTAGGATAGGAACAAGATATCGAGATGCGGTTTTCACGAGATTGTTTAGGCATCATTTAGCTACTTGTTCATGAAAAAAAATTCATACCAATGTATTTAATTTTTTTGCGAAAATTAACCGTTTCTGTCGGAATGTCGAACAAAGCCCTGTAGCGACGACATGTGAAACTAACCAAATTTCAAACATTATAGCATTTTTAGCCCAAGAATAGCTAATTTCAACGCGCTCAAGTTTGTTAAAATCGGCTTAGCCGTTTCGAAGATACAGGGGGTTATTTAAGGAAACCTTTGAATACCCCCCACCACTTCATTTTTAGACATACGTCAAAAAGTGCCAAACAAAAAAAGTGCAGATTATCCTCGACTTTAAAGATCAGTTATTTTTTATTAGGTTAATATAGCAGATTTCACAGAAACAACACTTTTTTAGATTCAAGATTGCAGTTACGCCCCCTAGCGGCCATTTCAGAACTTGAAAATATTTTCCAGGTTTTTGTATTGGCCGTTTTAGTAATAAGTTTTTTTTGCGCAAGCCTCTACGATGGATAGTTTCCCAGATACAGCACCTCGCATTCTTAGTTGGCCACCCTGTATAAACCCGAAATCGTCATCACTAATCATTAATACATTGAATTGCCTAATTTCCTCTTTAGTTAACCACATAAACCCATTATGAGGGAGATATTTCCGCATACTTCATCCGTATAAATTCGTAGCATCTTTAGACTTTAGGACGATTAGAGTCATAATCTGGGACAAACTCGTTGTTAGCAATACTTCTTCGCTTAACACAAGTACTCTCTCCACCGTGAATACCTTTCTTAAAAAAGTGATACATATCCATATCAGTCAATAATTCTAACCCTACTTTATTACATTTCAACATGGCATCCCACGCCAATCCAGGTATGGCAACATACCGTGCAGGTTCTGATTCATACACGTCTATAGACAGCCTCCTAAAGTATTCGAACACGTCAGCCAACAACAACATGTCTGATTTAAATATATATCAGCATAATCCCCGAGTTTATTACACTTAAATTGATCCCACACCAGTAGGACGCGACAGTATTCTTTATCGGATATATTTTATCGTAGAATTTGTCATAAGAAGGTTCAGCGACATTGTCTAATTTACTAAAATTGTCTACATACGCGTAGGGCAAATTACCTTTCTTTCTAACTAAGTTAAAGTCGTTATCATTACCATAATATTTCCTTACCTCTCTATATTGATCATCTGATAAATTATGAAATAGAGTATCTAAGGATGCAACCATGAACCTACGACTATCAACGAATCGCAAATTTATGTAGTTCTTTTCCCTAAGGCCACGACCGTTAATGAATTTGTCCACATAAATATGCTTACCGAACGTTATATAATTTTCACTATTAACAGGAAGTACGGTAATTTCTTCAGTTTCACTCTCTAACTGTTTGATGAACCGGTGGACATCATAACCACTGAGAGTATGGAAAAAAACTGGGATAAATGCAGGTAATTGGTAGTTTAAATTGCAATTTGAATGTGCCGCGTCAGGATATATACCAGTGAAATGACAGTGATCTCGTACTTTGGAATTTGTAAGATCATCCGTAAAAAGATTGTCGCAAATATAACAATTTCGACTTTGTTCATGTATCACCTGTTGTTCATCCGTTAGTAGTAACATTGGAAAAACAGTTTTAAAATGTTCATTATATATCCGTTTCACATCACTCTCGATTCATGTAATAAATACCTCCGCGGCATTAACCCCCCTGTAAGGTTCTAATTTGGACCAAGCATCGTTTACACCACACTTAATATAATAACTGAATGAATATGGTTCACGTTTTATCGTGAACGGTTGTTCGGGATCGGGGTCAGCCGTATTTACAGGCACTAATAGAGCATCAAAATCTGCATATGTTACGAATGGTAGAAGCATCTGCTTTGATAGTTCCGAAACGCAAGTATATTTTCCGCATAGAACTACCGGGTTCTGTCTTTTCTTTGAATTACGCCAGGTAATTTAGTGTGGACGAAATTATAGTCATGAGGCACGTATCGGGTTAATTGCTCCTATGTTCTAAGTAATCAATACATGAATCACAAAAATATTTTGCCCCATTAAGTCGGCTTATTTGGTTGCTAAGTAAACGAAAAAAATTTTTTATCCATACATAATGCTAATGATCCGTTTGGTTACTGACTAATAGTAATAAATTAACATGAATAGGTTGTTTAGCTCTGGTGTAGTAGAAAGGACTCACTACCTCAGGAATACGCTGACCATCACGATACGTATCATCCAGCCCATAAACATTGGTGGAGATATTATTGTTGAACTCAAGAGTTGAGATGTTAGTCGGCTTAACAGGAAACTCTACACCATTCCCGTTGAATAATGTCCTGAAATCAGGATAAGAAGTCGCCCGTTGTGGTAACCCCTTCGGTGTCACTAATGCTGATACAATAGCCCACGCAAAGCAGCAACTATCACTATTCTTCACATTCACTATGACGTGTTTATGCGCAATTTCAGCCGGGAAATTCATATTACATGTTTACTTCTAAATATACGAAATGCACCAACGACCACCCTACAACACAACTTATATTAATAGTATATTACCCTACTACTCACGACTCACACTTATCAGAATCTTTATGCTGAAGTTCTGATTGCTTAGCATCCAAGATTTCCACTACTCTTTGAAAATACTCTTCCAACACCATCCCGACACTCAATATATCATATCTCGTTTAAAATAACTTTAATTCAGTACTTTCTCTGCTGTTCAGAAAGCACAACCCAAACAACTCAATATTACATTTCAAGCAGGAGTGTTTCTGCAACTGAATTTGTATTAGTTTCAAAACATTCACTTTAACATCATCCATAAACGTCTAAACATCCAAGCATTTAAACGTCTATTCATGAAGTGGAAAGAACGATCTCGTTTTTTACGTAACTAGAAAGTTTGGAAACATATACAAGGTGTTTGTAAATAGGTGGAATGATTTTAGGGGGTGATTGCCGAAGTTATTTTGTGAAAAAAAGTTCCTATAAATGTGGCTCGAAATATGCTTCGTTTCCGAGATAGAGTGTTTAGGTTTTAAGTTTTTATTTATTTTTATTAATTATTTCAGAGTTTTAAAATTTAAAAAAAAATAAATAAAATGTCCTTTTTTTGGGGTGATCCGAATATTTATACTTGCACCAGTGGCGTTCGTGCGAGAATGCTACAAATTTTTTTAATAAAAAAGAATGGCGCGCCATTGAGTTTTTCCCGTTCTGATATTTTTGTAGAAATCCGCCATCAATTCTGAATTAAATTGGTCTCTTGAATTTTTTTGCAGGATGCACCGTTTTTGAGCAAAAAAAACCTTTTTTATTGAAAATTGTGTATTTTTAGTTTCTATTGATACATTATATAATAGGTTGTTGTCAATATTTTTAAATAAAATATAACCATCCCGTCAAAATGTCAAAGTAGCATTTTTTCATTAATAGTTTGCTATACAATTAATGTCAATAAGTGAATAATTTTCATGCCTGCAAAAAAAAAGAAAATATTACAAATGCGGAAACGGCAGATATGTATTTTCCCTCTGGTCGAAGTAGTGGAATTGGTCTGCAAGCTTGACGAGTGATGCTGGGTTGTTTCCACAATATTTGCTCGCCCTCACGAACGTTTACACGAAAATGGTACATTTATGAAACGAACTGCTGCCCCACAGTGACATTACTTTCTTCTTGAAGGTTTTCTAGTTCGTGTTCTGTTTCAGGTGCTAGCAACTTTTGGAAGTATTTTTTCCAGCGTTTCATGATATCAGTCTGACTTCTTAGTATCTCTGCTTTTTCATTTTTAATTCCTATGGTATCTGCTTTCTCATTTCTTTTAAGACTTTTCTTACTTTAAAGAATAATTTTTGGTTTCCTTTACTGTCCTTTTCAAGTTTGTCTCCAAACTCTTTCCATTTCTTTTCCTTCGATGCTGTCACTATCCTCTTAACTTCATTCCTTTGTTTCTTGTATTCTCTAACTTCTCTTCTGCTTTGTTGCTTAAATACTCTATTAACTTTCTCTACTTGATTTTAACTCGCTGTTTAATTTCCTCGGACCACCATCCCCTTTGTTTCTTGCTCCTATTCTCTTGATACGTTCCACATTTCTTTTTGGCTGTCTCTATAATTATTTTTTTGAAAAATTCCCACATGAACACATGAATATAGTGGGAGTATATGTCCCCGAGAATAATAGAGATATAAGTACCAGAGAAGCCTTCTATAAAGACCTTCAGAGAACAGCAAACCAGATTCCATCTAACGAGTATATATAATTATGGGAGACCTCAATACCCGTATAGGAGACGACGTCATCCCAGGTGGAAAGCAGCGATATAACGAGAACAAAAGGAAATGATAATGGAGATCTATTAACAGACTTCTGCAGCGCAAATGAAATACGGAAAAATAACACATTTTTTCACCACAAAGAACAATATAAATATACCTTTGAAGATGCCAGAGGACAAAGATCAGTTATTGACTACATTTTAACAAATAGAGAACTACATCCACCTTTGCAGAAATAGAAAGCGATCATAAACTAGTACTAGGCAAAATAAGAATGAAAACAGGAATGTACAACAACCGCAACCATCAAACAGATAACACTAAAAATTGAAAGTCGACAGGATGACTCTACAAGATACTTTTATCAAAAGAGGCTAACAGAAAAAATCGAAAGCAATAAAACTCTAGAAAATGATGGAGTAGAAGAAAATTAAAACAAACATCTTGAGTGCTGCAAAGGAATCTGTAGGTGAACCAAGAACAATCAAAAAAGAAAATTTCAAAAGAAAAGGGCTTGGTTCTGCGAAGAAGTGAAAGAGAAATGCAAATAAAGGAAAACACCATACCTGGAATACGCGTCAAACAGAACACAGCAAACGAATAATAAATAGAAAAGAATAAGAAACGAAACTCACACACTCGTCAGAAAAATAAACAACGGGCATTCGGAACGCTTCTCAAAGGAAATGGAACACGACATCTATGGCCTGCAAAAAAGAAATGTGGCGTTTTACAAGAGGACAGAGAGCAGAAATGAAGGAACTAATAGAAGTAGAACCGATAGATAAGAATACCTAGATTAAGTACCTACAAAAAATTACGCCAAGAGATTATATCAAATGAAGAAACTATAATAAATGAAATGGAAGTAGAGAAAGCACAAAGTGAACTTAAAAATAGAAAGGTAGCCGGTAAAGACAGAATAGCAAACGAATTGTTAGAATAGGAGGAACAGCGATAACCAAGGAACTAACAACATTAATGAATAGAATTCTAAAAGATAAGAAAGTCCTCGTTCTATTGTTCAAACAAGACGATAAGAAGGAACCAGAAAATTACAGAGGAATCAACTTATTCAACAATACGCTGAAACTAACAAATAAAATATTATGGAAACAAATAAACCAGAAAGTAACTCTAACAGATGATCGACAAGGTTTTCGAAGCGGAAGATCCCCTACGGATGCAATATTTGTAATAAGACAAATCGTCGAGAAAACATTAGAATACAACAAACCAGCCTTGCTATGCTTCATCGACCTAAAAAAGGAGTTCAACAGAGTAAGGCTAAAAGACGTAATTCACCTATTATACAAAAGAGAAATCCCAGTGGATATAATAAAAACTGTCGAAGATATAAGTATATATATATATATATATATATATATATATATATATATATATATATATATATATATATATATATATATAGTGCGGATGATAAGTCTTACCCCCTTTAATCTCCGTTACTGAAGACAAAATTGAAAAACGCTAGGATACGTAAATTTTATTTCACACGAAGTGTTTTTAACCAAAAAAATTGTCACCCTTTCACCCTTCCCTTAACAGCTACCCTCCATTTTTAAATAGCAAGGGGGTCGTGCGATACATCGTTGGAAAAGATTTTAAAAGTAGAATTCAAAATTATCATTTTAATTTTCTTAAATAAAAATACAAATAAAAATAAACAAACAAATAATATTAAATTAAATCTTCAAAAATAAATGAACTGGACAAATTATTCTAATTAACAACTTAATTACTACAGGAGGTGTTCAAATTGTTCTCCATTTACTTCCTGGCAGAAGTAGATTCTTTGTTTTTGATTTAATACATCAGCAAAAAAGTTTTAATATGATCATCTCCACCAAAAAAACTAAGACATTAGTAATTATTAAAAAGCCTATCAGATGAAAACAGAAATTGACGGAACAAGTATACAACAAATTATGGAAATGAAATATTTAGGGATCACATTATCAAGCTACGGGGAGCTTGAAGCAGAAACTAAGGAACAAGTACAAAAAGCGAATAAGGTAACTGGATGCCTGAATAACAATTTGGAGAACTAAACTCATCAGAAACAAAAACAAGAATGTACAAAGCTACTTTAAGACCAGTACCCGGGTACAGTTGTGGGACTGCGCTCTTAAATGTCACGGACGACATCTTTACCGCAACTGATAATAATATGTTAACTGTACTAATAATGTTAGATTACTCGAAAGCATTTGACACAATATGTCATGAAACTCTCCTAGCTGTTTTACACTTCGTTGGATTCGATAATGCTGCTATAGCTTTGCTACAGAATTATCTTTCGAATCGCAAACAAAGAGTTATGTCAAACAATCAAGCATCGTCATTGCTTGACATTAATGCAGGTGTTCCCCAGGGATCAATACTGGGTCCCCTACTGTATACTATTTATACATGTAATCTCGGTAGTTGTTTAAAATTTTGCCGTTATAACTTATACGCTGATGATACCCAAATACAGTATAGTTTTTCTGAAAATGACGTTGTCTCGGCCATCTGTTTGATAAATCAAGAAGTAAATTGCCTCGTTAAATACTCAGGTGTCACAATTTAAAATTAATGCAAATAAAACGGTACTTTTACTCTTTGGTAAAGAAGTCTCCAAGGAACGTATAAAAATAATGTCGTTATTCGAATCAAAGACGTGGATATTACAATCTCTGACACGGGTAGAAATCTTGGATTAGTAATTGATTCTAAGCTTAGATTTAAGAAACATATATCCAATTGCATTAAAAAAGCTGTTATAAACTTAAAAGTACTCTATAATAAACGTAAACTTTTGAATCGTGGCACAAGAGCACTACTGTGTGACACACTAGTTCTGTCCCAATTTAATTTTTGTGATGTTGTGTATGGACCTTGTATTGATAGTTTGGACTCTAAAAGAATACAACGCATCCAAAATTGTTGCCTGAGGTTTATTTTTGGCATAAAAAAACATGAGTCAATCCACTACAAGCTCCATGAAATAGACTGGCTTAACATGGGCAACAGAAGAGTTTTGCATTCAACTAGCTTATACTACAAAATAATTAATACCAGAACTCCCTCGTATCTGTACAATAAAATCGAATTTTCATCAGAACTTCACAACTTCAATTTAAGAAACAAAAATCTACTTCTAGTTCCTACTCATAAATCACAAATGTTTAAAAGGTCTTTCTCCTATAATATAGCGATAAATTATAATTCTATACCTGAAAGAATAAAATTATTACCATTCAATAAATTTAAAATTCGTCTCCGCCAACTCCTAATGAGCAGACAGTAATGACAATTTTATTGTTAGGTTTAAGTGGCAGAACAGTCGCCAAATGTCTTCACATTTGGCAAGACTGAACTTCGACCTTTTGTGCACTAATTTTAAGTTTAACTCTGTTTTGTAAATAACTTTATTTAGTGTTCAATAAATGGCAATAATAATTGAATTGAATTGAATTGAATTATTTATTTTCAGAATATTTACAGTTCTGGGTCCAAGCAAAGTCATTATGACTTGTATGCCGGTTCCCTAATTACCCATTCAACGTTTTACATCAATTCGTTTATAAATTGTATATTATAGTACATGTTTTGACGTTATATATCAGATAACAATTAAAGAAGTAACAATACAGACAAAAATAATAATAATAATGACCTATGGGGCAGAGACGCAGCCAAGACGCAAATATTATTGCAAACAGCAGAGATGTGAATACTGAGAAGAATCGCCTGAAATACTCTAAGAGATCGAATAAGAAGGAGCGATGAAGTTAGAAGGAAATCCAACATCGACAAATGAACGAATCGACGCTGAACAGAAAAAAGGAACGGAATAACCATATAAGTAGAATAGAGGAGAACAGGTTAGTCAAGATAGCCAGCAGCTAGAATTAAACAGGCAGAAATGCCTATTAACAAGAAGAAGAAAAAACCCACAGCTCTTCCATGTGTGCACTATTCAATTCTTTTCCGATATTCGCTATTTCATTTTCTACAGCCTTCTCGTATCTTTTCGAAAATTCTTCATTCCTTAGTTTATAATTTTTTATCATTTCCTTTCTTTTCCTTAGCTCTTTCTTTTCTTCCTGTGTGTTCGCTTTTCCATGTTTAAATTTAAATTTTGCTACTACCAGGAAATGGTCGCTGCCGATTTCATATCCTCTTCACACTACTATGTCCTTTATTACTGATTTACTACTCTTCTCCACTATTATATAATTTATGACCAAGTACTCTCCCCTAATTGGCATTGCTCTTGTGAATTTATGGATGTCTATGTTGGTAAAAAGCATTTGCTATTATTAAATCATACAATGCTCAAAAATCTAGCAGTTTTTCCCGTTGCTGTTTCTCACTTCCTCTCAAAATTTTCCAATTACTTTATATTTGTCATCTTCTTTCCCCACTCTCGCGTTTAGGTCTCCCACTACATAAATCCTGCCCCTTACCGTTTCTACTGTTAGGCTTAACTGTTCCCAAAATTTGTCTTTTTCTTGTGCTCTCTCGTCCTCGTTGGGTCCATATACTGCAATCATGGTCTCTTCATGCGTTGCGTGCTTTAGTTCTACACTTAGGATTCTATCTGAGGTTGCATCCCATTGCCTTATAGTGTATATCATTACGTATTAAACATCCTATCCCTGCTTGTGCCCTTTCTTTCTTGTCTACTCCGCTCCAAATTAGTATATGTCCATTTTCCAATTCTGAGAATCATTTTCTCTTCATTTTTGTCTTGGGTGTTATTAATATTTCTAATCACGACCTTTCAAATTCGTTAACTTGCTCTACTTTACCTCTTTATGTTCTAGGTTCCTATCTTTCTCACTATGTCGTATTCTTTCCCTGCTTTCTTGTCTTTTCTATGCTTTTGCTCTATTCCTTATCCATTGTCTATATTGTTTAAATTATTTTCATCCGTTTCTCTCCTGCTTAGTTTTTTTCGTAGTTCTTGTTGTTTTTCTTAATTAAGCTACTAGGGGGTCTTCCTCAGGTGATCTTTCACTGACTAATCTTTTAGGTTTAATATTTGCGTGTTTATCTTTAGCTGCTTCGGTTATATATTGTTTTATAGATTCCTTATCTTCTACGCCGTATACTGTGTTGTTTAAGATCAACTTATTCTATTTTATAATTGCTTTAACTCCAGTTTGCCTCGCTTCCTTCATTAATAGGATTAAAAGTATTCGTTCTACCCTTACTTGTATAGGGAAATCCTCGTTGATCCATATGTTAGCGTCTTTTAGTGTTTTAGCTTTCTTTAATATTTGTATTTTCTTACTATATGTTTTCAGTTTAAGCAGCATAGGCCTTGGGCTATTTGCTTTAAATATCCCTAATCTTTTCCTACATCCATCTCTCCCATATTTTTTCAACACTAAGTACTACGATTTTTTCTATATTTCTCTTTCCTTCGTCTTCTTCCTCATCTACCACTGCAATAGTTACTAGATTCCTCTCTTTTGTCTCTCTCTCCAAAAATTTAATTCTTTTTCCTATTTTTTCGCATTTTCTTTTAAGGCCTCGTTTTCTTGTTTCAGCGCGATCATTTACGTGGTTACTTTTTCAAGTTTCTTATCAATTTCCTGTAGTTTACCTTCTCCATCTTTTTTTCAAACACACCTGTCTCTCTCAACAATTATTCAGCATGGTAGCTTTATAACTTTTTAAAAATAAACTTATATCAATTTTAAATCTCAAATTTTGAATTATTTTTAAATCTACCCTTTATTTATTTAAACAGCGTCAAATGCTATGGCCCAAGTCGACCTTTCGGAGGTGATACCACTTATCTTTATACGTTGAATCTATTTATTTGCCTGTTTAATAATTACAATTGATAAGACTGGTATTTCAAATTGTTACTTAATTACCCTTTTACTAACTATATACTTTATTAAACATAAATCTCATAACGTTATTTCCTTTACAACTCTTTATAATTACAAACATATAAACTTACGTGTAAATTCCGCTCGCAAAGGCCCGTTAATTGGGTTTGTTTACGGAGTAATCGACACGCGTGTGCACTCACTTAACTCAAATCTTTTTCATCGACTACCTGTGATACCATGTGATATATTTTTTATTTGGATAGAAACATTTATTTTTATAAAAAGTTTATATTTTATTTTTATTAAGAATTTATATTCTATTTTTATAAAAAAAATTTGAATAAGCTTTCTGCTTTGAAATTACCTACACATTTTTTTAATACCCACACACAAAAAATACGATTTATTTTGAAAAATCATTAGCCCCATTGACTGCCCTAATACAATTTTATGTAAGAAAATTATCACTGTTCGATTTTACCCCACCCATAGATGCTAAGACGCATAACAAAAGTAAAAAAAATAAAAAAAATTTTTGAACAACAATTGGAAAGTTCTTAACAAAAAACTGCGAAACTCGTCTGACTTCGCCCCAGACGACGGTATTAAAAACTTCATTACGGTAATATAATTAAACCTGCTATGCCTACCTGTATAGATCAATTATCACTTAATCTCGGACTTTCTTCGTTTCATAAAGTAGGTTGCGGATAAAAATGAAAAAAATATTAATGAACTATGGTATTAAGACAACAAGAAAAATATAAGAACATTTAAAATGTATCAAAAGTGAACTTTAAATAACTTTCAAGTTCTTAATGTGATATAATCAAGATTGATAATTAAAAAAGCTTTGTGTAATCATGTTTACTTGAGATTCGTAGCTTTTCTGTGCTCATACTATTGCATTCAAAAATTGTAATAGCTTTCATTGTAAAATTATTGTTTACTGTTATACTTTACCTACAATTCCCTAAATAAACTAAACGAGATCGTTAATTCAATTTCATGATGCTGTATTCCGTACTTCTCAAACCGTTAATGTGTTTTCATAGTAATTTTCGGAGAGACATCTAAAGGTTTATATAAAACATATGTAAAGGTATAAAGCAGAGGGTTGTTCTAGTAACTCCCCAAAGTAAGGGGATCAAAGAAGCTCTTCCCGTATATTTATTTTATTGTCATGTAGGTACACTTGTGCTAAGATTGCCTAACATACTCGTATGCGATAGGGGAAGCGTACATCCTATAAAAATAACAATTTATCAATAAATATGAGAAATGTTATGCTGATAGTATTGCTTCTTATGATTTCAAACGACGTAATAAAAATCAATATACTTTTTATGTTCGTAACACTCCAATTCTTTTGCAAACCACATAATTACTTTATGCATAATTAAAAAGTAACGTTAAACATTTTTATTGAATAAAGTAAACTTTAAAACTCCTTATACATTGGAGTTAAGGGTGGTAATTTCACTAAGAGATGGTTTGTACAAGATTTCCCAGCTTCTGTCAACCTAAATGTGGATTTATTTGCCTTGTATTAGATTACACATACCCTGAGTCGCTCGAGCAAGCCAATAAATAAACGGGATCTTCAATTAGGATTTTTTTTTAGAAGATGTAAGGAAAGGAAATGTAAAAACATCTAAAGTTAAAAAACAAGTTTCTGATTTTTCACTTTATTTAAACTACTAACTGCAACGCATCCATTTGTACTACATTACCATTTTGAAGCATTTCTTGGTTAATTGGGATTCATAGTAAATCTAATTCTAAAAACTAATGTCGTTAATTAACAAACTTGACTAAATAATTCAAATAATATGAAATAATAACTTGTGGCTTATCAGTAATACCGATATATATATATATATATATATATATATATATATATATATATATATATATATATATATATATATATATACTATACCTAGTATCAACACCTTGAAACGCCATTATTTAACGTTTAATATACAATTTTTAAAAAACGCATGGCTGTACAACAAAAGGTGGTACGTAAGATAAAGTCTGAAAAACGCTGCTTTAAAATCAAATCTGTTTTCATACATTAACAATAGGGGAAAGTGGAGGAATGGGGACCGTGGGGGTAATAGTGACCATTCAGTATATCAAACTGTGTATATTATTATTTCCTATATATTATTTGTATGCCATCTATAAGCATTACATAGTTCACGATATACTGAAAATGGTCGCGTTTAATCGACGGTAATGAAAAAATTTTTAGAAAGTGAAATTGAGAACAGTTTGCTGTATTATTCTACTGATTTTAAAGGTAAGTTATAATAATAATAAATTAAAGTTTATGCAATACAATTTTCTATACAAATTGTGCAATTGTACGTGTAGTTCTAGATTATGTAGTGTTTTAGTGATTTACTGCAATGATTCAAGTGTTATTCATAAATAAGTGAAAAAGAGCAGTTTGGGGTTATACTGACCACGTGCTTTAGTGCAATTCGGGCCGGCCACAATGACACCGAAACGACAATGTCACAAATTCTCTGAGATGTTTCTTTTATTCCAGATACCACATACCTACAAAAGAGTATCTAACACAAAAGGGTAGCTGGACTTCTGAACAGCTTACTGCCAGTTTAAACGCAATAAGAACTGGCAGGAGTACGCGAGATGTTACAAATTCCCCGAACACTGCAAAAAAGACTTAAATATAATAATGTATCTGATGTTTCAATGAGGCGAACGTCTGTTTTCACAAAAGATGCTGAGGAAGCTTTAGCAAAGTAAGTTATAGCGCTGTCCAAACATTATTATAGAATATCTTCCACTGAACCTAAAAAATGTGCCTTCAAGTATGCCAAAGAGAAGAAATTAAAGCACCCGTTCTCTACAGCCAAGGAAACAGCAAGTACAAAATGGTCCGCCGGGTTTCTCAGAAGAAATCCGAATATTATCTAAAGACTGAGTGTAAATCGCATACCTGCATTCAACAAAAAGGATTCAACAAACATGGATTTTCCCCATCTAAAACATTTACTGCAGACAAATCAGGTATAACTACTGTCCAAAATCCCGTAAAAATGCTTGCGGAAACAGGCCAGAAAAGAGTGGGTTTTATTACAAGCGCTGAAAGAGGACAGGCTACTACCATCATGTGCTGCATAAGTGCCTCTGGAACCTATGTTCCTCCTATACTAATTTATGCTCGTAAGCGAATGAAACCAGAATTAGAGAGAAATGAACCACCTGGTGCACTCTACCATTGTTCAGAAAATGGGTAAATAAACGAACAGTTATGTCTAGAATGGCTCCAACATTTTTGTGATGTTGCAAAGCCTTCAAAAGAGGATCCAATTTTATTAATAATTGACAATCACGCAAGTCACTGCGCATTGAAGGCGTATAACTTTTGCAAAGAAAAAGGAATGGTAGTTTTATCTATTCCACCCCATACGTCTCATCGCCTTCAGCCACTGGATGTAGCATTTTATTCTTCTTTAAAATCGGCGTACAATGTTTAATGTGGAAATTATCTAAAAAGACACCCACATGAGAGAATAACAAATTTCGAGACAGCTGAAATTTTTCAAAATGCCTTTGGACGTGCTGTTACCAGTTAAAGCCATTAAAGGCTTTGAAAACACAGGAATTTTCCCTGTAAATCTAGATCAATCGATTTTAGAGGACTTTGCTGCCGCTGAGTGTTTCATAATACACAGAACAAGAAAAGACCAAGGTATTGAAGAACAGAAAATGGAAAAAGATAATAAAGAGCAAGGAGAAGAAGCTAATGCACATGAACATGAGATATCATTGGGCGATATAATTCCTATACCTGGGTGTTCAAAACATAACACTGCAATCAACAAGTTTAAAAAAAATAACAACAAAAATCAACATTCAGAAGTTTTCACTTCTACACTAATAAAGGTAATATTGGAAGACAAGTAAACTAAAAAGGAAGAGAAGTTAAGGAATAAAACTGATAAAGGCATTAAGCGTAGTGTTTAGTGAAGATGAAGAAGAAGGCATCAGTCTGATCGATAGGATTCAAACTATAAGAAAATGTGTTATATCAAACCTGCAAAAGCATGAAGAAGACTCTGTTAGTGGCTGTAGTGGTGATAAGACAAGGACGTAAATGCTTGATATTTCTCTTATATGGGGCGAGTTTGAGAAAAACGGCGAACTGTGGATACGTTGTACCATCTGCTTTCTTTTGGCCCACAAACAATGTGCAAAGTTTTCTGAAACTTTTACACCTAAATAGAGCATATAAGAAACTATTAAAAACATTTTGAAGGTAAATCGGCTACGTGCCTTAGGGGTATACTGTATATGCATATGTCGGTATAGAAGGTTATGTAATCGAAACTATAGCTTAAATAGACCTATTCAGTTTACGACGTTTGACGAAGTTCCGCCGAGATCAAACACAATTGAGTGTGTGTATGTATGTGTGTGAGTGTGTGGGTGTGAGTGAGAGCATGAGTGTGAGTATGAGTGTGACTGTGAGTGTAAGTGTAAGTGTAAGTGTAAGTGAAAGTGTAAGAGTAAGTGTAAGTGTAAGTGTAAGTGTAAGTGTAAGTGTAAGTGTAAGTGTAAGTGTAGGTAGTGTAGGTGTAGGTGTAGGTGTAGGTGAGGTGTGAGGTGTGAGTGTAGTGTGAGTGTGAGGTGAGTGGAGTGTGAGGTGGTGAGTGTGGTGAGTGTGAGTGTGAGTGTGAGGTGAGTGTGAGTGAGGTGTGAGTGTGAGTGTGAGTGTGAGTGTGAGTGTGAGTGTGGTGTGAGGTGGAGTGTGAGTGTGAGTGTGAGTGTGAGTGTGAGTGTGAGTGTGAGGTGTGAGTGTGAGTGTGAGTGTGAGTGTAGTGTGAGTGAGGTGAGTGTGAGTGAAGTGTAGTGTGAGTGTGGTGAGTGAAGTGTAAGGTGTGAAGGTGTAGTGAGGTAGGTAGTGAGTGTGAGGTAGTGTAGAGTGTGAGTGTGAGTGGATGTAGTGTGAGGTAGTGAGTGTGAGTGTGAGTGTAGTGTGAGTGTGAGAGTGTGAGTGTAAGTGAGGTGGTGAGTGTGAGTGTGGTGAGTGAGGTGTGAGGTGTGAGTGTGAGTGTGAGTGTGAGTGTGAGTGTGAGTGTGAGTGTGAGTGTGAGGTGTGAGTGTGAGTGTGAGGATGTGAGGTGAGTGTGAGTGTGAGGTGTGAGTGTGAGTGTGAGGTGTGAGGTGAGTGTGTGAGTGTAGAGTGTGAGTGTGAAGTGTAGAGGTGGTGAGTGTGAGTGTGAGGTAGTGTAAGTGTGAGAGTGAGGTGAGGTGTGAGTGTGAGTGTAGTGTGAGTGTGAGTGTGAGTGTGAGGTGAGTGTGAGGTGGTGAGTGGAGTGGTGTGAGGTGAGGGTGGTGAGTGTGAGAGTGTGAGTGTGAGTGTGAGTGTGAGTGTGAGTGTGAGTGAGGTAGTGAGTGTGAGTGTGAGGTGGTGAGTGTGAGTGTGAGTGTGAGGTAGTGTAGTGTGAGTGTGAGTGTGAGTGTGAGGTGGTGAGTGTGAGTGTGAGTGTGAGTGTGAGTGTGAGTGTGAGTGTGAGGTGTGAGTGTGAGGTGGTGAGTGTGAGTGTGGAGTGTGAGTGTGAGTGTGAGTGTGAGTGTGGTGTGAGGTGTGAGTGGGTGAGGTGTGAGTGTGAGTGTGAGTGGAGTGGTGAGGTGTGAGTGTGAGGTGGTGGGTGTGAGTGTGAGTGTGAGGTGAGGTGAGTGTGAGTGTGAGTGTGAGTGTGAGTGTGAGTGTGAGTGTGAGTGTAAGTGTGAGTGAGTGTAGGTGAGTGTGAGTGTAGTAAGTGTAAGTGTAGTGTGAGAGTGTGTAAGTGTGAGTGTAGTGTAAGTGTGAGTGTGTAGTGTAAGGTGTGAGTGTGAGGTGTAGTGTAGGTGGTGTAGTGTAGAGGTGGTGAGGTGAGTAAGTGTAGTGGTGAGTGAGTGTAAGTGAGTGAGTGCAGTGAGTGCAGTGCAGTGCAGTGCAGTGCGAGTGCAGGTGCAGTGAGTGCGAGTGCAGGTGCAGTGAGTGAGTGCAGTGCAGTGCGAGTGCAGTGAGTGAGGTGCGAGTGCAGTGCAGAGTGCGGAGTGCGAGTGCGTGAGTGAGTGCGAGTGCAGTGCAGTGCGAGTGCAGGTGCAGTGCAGTGCAGTGCGAGTGCAGTGCAGTGCAGTGAGTGCAGTGCAGTGCGTGAGTGTAAGTGTAAGTGTAAGTGTAAGTGTAAGTGTAAGTGTAAGTGTGTGTGCGAGTCTGTATGCGTATGTGTGTGTGGGTGTGAATCTCGTTATATTCATATTAGTAGTGTAGTTATGATTAGAATAATCATGATTTAACATATAACGATCGCTATATAAAATACAATTATACGGGTTTATGAAATATAATACAATAGGTAGCAATTTTATTACAATAAATAAATAATAATAATACGTTAGTAGGTAATAATAGACTCTATAGAATAAAATTAAACTGTTTTTAGCATGTTTTCGTGCTCTCTTTAATGATAATTAGTGCATTATTGTGAAGTAACACTGAATAATAGTGGTACTCGAACTACACTTTGCACTAATTTTGTGACGTATCACTCTGTAAGTTAGTGTTAATTCTGATACAATATATGGCCCTACAATGCGGTGCCAAATGTGTAATTAATCGTTTGTCAAATTTCTTCTGCAATGCACAATACTAAATTGTTTGTTAAATAAACATAAAACTCTTTACTGGAAAATTGCTCAATATTTAGTTCCACTCACAATTGTTGGTACACGTGCGAATTTATATAAACCGTCTCTCTCGATAACATACTGGTTAATGTATTCAATGGAAATCCTCTTACGCAGGTAAAAAAGATTTAATATTTATATTTACTTGAACTGTGACCCTGTATAATAGATAAGATCATTTTCCTTGTAGTATTAATCGACTTAGTATGATTTCGTTTCGTGTTTTTAAAACATCTGTTATTGTAAAATAAAAAAACGAAAAATATAAAGTTAGTGGGTAATCGCACTATTATTTGACTTTAATTAATAATTGCATACATCATTACCTTACGTTTATTGCAAATTTGTAAACGTTTGTCTAAAAATTGAATTCACTTGTATAAAGGTATGTAAACATTATAATTAACCATGAAATAAAGAAAATGGTTTAACCTTGACCAACATAAAAAATTTTGGTATATTTGAAATCATTTCATTTTATCAAATTGACATTTATGCAAAATATACGTAAACAATTATAGTTCAAAAAAAAATCCTAAATAATTCATGCAAATTTTAGTCGAGTCCCAATTCTTACTATTAATGCAATTGCAACCATGTATTAATAAATAAATTGAAATTTAAATCTTTACCTTACTATTAGGACTTGACTAGATAAATTCAACATTAAAGAAAAAATTATATTGAATAATTTCTTACGATACTTATTTCGGTTCCGATAATCATTATATCACTTTTTTGCTGTAGCCCATTGGGAACAAATATTTGTGGTTGCTTGACAAACCACGTTTATTCTTGTTTGTATTTACTGGCGTAACGGTTAGCTGTATGTACTCGTTATTCCTAGATCTCAGTTCACTATTTCACAAAAGTCTCAAACTTTAGACTATTCACTAATGTTGTAACCATTTAATTTATTTTACATGTATATACTTATTTATGTACATCCCTTCATACAACTCCTTTTATTACACTTATGTGCAATTATGCTATGTGTGTAAAATTGTTAATTAACTTTCACTAGTAATTGTAATAAATGTTTCGGAAACATTTATTTAGTTCACCATGTTAGCGTTATAAATTTTGTAATGTGGCGTTTTATTTAGTTCAGTTTAAATTGATCAATCCTATTATAAGTGGTTTTGGTAATTTTCTGTTACATGTACGTATTATTATTATGTACAATAATGTAATTTATATTATTTAGTACTCGCACATTTATATTTCAATTCTTTTAAATTTACATTTATTTCGATTTGTTCAGATCGTCATTTACTGCACGTAATTGTTAACAATGTATTATTAATATGAAGTTTTTAGTTTAAATAAATACTCACTTATAAAATTTGAGAACAACTTTATCATTTATTTAATCACAATTATTGCTATGTCCGCTACAGATATTCTACGAACGCGTCGGTTAACCTTAGTTTTCTTAGACTCAAAATTGCGCCGCTTTTATTAGACATTAACTTAAACTGCCACATCTCTCTATCAATTTCTCTTTTATAGGTCACTTTCCCACTGCTTTGATTTTAACCTTATTAGCCAATGAAAATTCGTAATATGGTTTTTAAAGATGGTTTTGATCTTTTTTTATTTGATTATTTCGCAATATGGTGCAATGTTTTGTAATATTTTGCAATAATGTCCACAACTCTTATAATTACTTATAAAATGCAACCTGAATAATTTTGCTATGAGCTTCCGGCCTAAACAAACATATATAACCATTTTTTAACGATGAAAATCGGTCACAATGTCGATATTTTTACTAAAGTACAGTGAAAGAACGCATTCCTAACTATATTTCTACATTGTTAATTTGCAAAACTAATATGTGACTTTTACTACGTACAATTTTGCTCACATTATGTAATCTAAAATTTTTCATTTCGTGATAATTAATGTTAAATTCATCCTTATTTTCATTGCCAGGTGGTGCCAAAATCGGTACCTTTTGAAGCTGTTCAAGGTTTTACCACTGGTAGTTTATATATTTATATATTTATATATTCCTTTTATTTTTAAATTGAAAATTTCTTTTTAACCTCGATCAGTGCCGTATCGTGAATTTGTTTTTACAAATTTTTGCTAAAAACGTATATTTAAATATGCATTACTTTTCCTAATTGAATTTTGTCTGAAATTTAAGTATTGACTTTAATTGGTATTTTATCACCAATTCTTCGTATTCTCTTTATCGTCAATATACCTAACCTATTTTAACTATCCTTAAACCATAAATTAACTATAACACTGTGCCAAACTACCTAACTATATTTACATACTATAACAAACTTGAAGTGCTACAACTAAACTTATTTATACCTATTTACACCTCTTACACCTCATTGATTAGTTGCCTCTTACGACAAGAAGTAGGTCTCTGTTGCAGGAAAATTCTTGTGCCGTCCCTATAAAGCACTAAAACAAAAATTGACATGTTCCCATAACTCATACTTTTATAAAAAATATGTTTTTCTGTCCAAAAATACAATAAAAAAAATATGCCAAAAATCTGTAGCACATCAATATACATTCGCTCTCTAGTCTTGCTTTGTATACAAGGAAAGTAGAATTCGATCTACCTCCTGAGCAACACTGTGTTCAAACCGGCCAATATAGTTATCTAGAACTGGGTGTAGACCTTCGATAAATGGAATAACCTTTCTAAAGAAACATGTATGCATTTTTAAATTACTGTCTTTGCGATCTTTTATGCATTTTTCATTTTCACGCGCTTTTATTAAAGTTCTGTAAGTAGAGTATAAATAAAAAATAAAAAATCAATAATGACATCAATATTAGATCAGACCACCGATTAATCGGTGGTGTAGTTTGGTTATCCCCGTCTACACTATAAACAATAATTATATTGCGCAAATTATGCTGATAATATACTTAATGCAACTTTATAAACGTTTAATTCAGAAAAAAGCAAACAAATAAAAAATTGAAACAAAAATCATAATGGTGTAATAATAAATTAAATGCACATGAATTTTATAATTGAATAAATAAGCTAATTATTTGTCCAGTTGTATATATATATATATATGTATATGGGTTGGGGTGGCTGAAGCCAAAGGGGTGAGTTGTTGAGGATTTATATATGAGTCATATTGGTTACCTTTAAATATTCATGAAACTTTTTCGCGAAATTTGACATAACTGTTACAGTTTCGAAGATATAAGGTCTGGAAAGTTTTCAAATTGACACCCGGTATGTGTTACAATAAGTATAGAAAAAAAGGCTGTTTCAACGAAGGTGGAGTATGCCAGGATTGGCTTTTTAACATTTTGATGTAATTGACGGATGTTCACACCAATCTTTACTCTCTTTTACAATAGTAATTTATGTATCAAGGCAATGAAGTGGATTTTTTAAGACCCTTGCCCAGGACAAATAAGTCACAAAGTGGTAAAGCACAATTTTACTGGCGAGGTCCATACAACATTTCTTTTGAAACCGCAACCATTTAGTAAAAAAAGTGATGACGTCAACATTTGATTAAATTATATTAATCTGACGGCTAGATTGCATTGACATCACAACACATTTATGCGTTGTTAAGGTTACGCCATTTCTTTAGAGATGATGCTTGGTAAAATAACTGGTGTGTCACAACACAATACCTTCTAACCTATAAAGTGGAAATTAAAAGAGATGAAATAATACATTTTTTTTTAATAATGCAATCTCTTTTATTAAACGCTCGTAAAAAACACAAAAATATCCCGTGTCACATAGACTTTTATTTTAGGTAAGCATGTATAGATATATGCCGCCCGATTCTATCAAAATATGGATAATATTAAACTGTATTTACAGTTTAAGCCTTTTCAATCTTCTTTAATTAGTGCTTAAGGCTTATTTGGTTTCGAGTTAGAGAAACATCAGCGAAAAAGGTTACCTAAAATTAGATTATCTTTAAAAAATGTCACCTTTTTTATAAAATTAGTCGTTATTAAAATATTGCAGAAACAAACACTTAAACACTGCACTTAAATTTTTTTTCCCACCAAATTACGCGTTGTATGAAAAAAAATATGTAGCATATTATTAATTTATGATTATAAGATTTATATGCCGGTATTTGTATATATTTGAAATATGCTGCTGTTTCAGAAATATTTGATATTCTCCCAAAACCTAATCAGCTCCAAGAGGAACGAAATTATGCTTAAATTTATCGTGGATACTAGCACACACCCATGTAAATACACGCACGCATATACGCAGCGATCCCAAAACACCTACCACACGGACACAAACAAAGCACACACAACAATACAACCACACACACACACACACACACACACACACACACACACAGCACAGACACACAAATCAGGATAATTATGCAAACAAATTGTATACGTATACTTACAATAAGCCTCATTAATATTTAATGTTGATATCGCATTACAACCTTCATCAAACTAGCACTTATGAACAAGAATAGAGCAGTTTTAAACGATTTATCTAAAACTGCAGTCCTAAATCACCCAATCATAACCTTGTGTTGACATCACTCTAATTTTGGAGAAGTTTAAATAAATAAGCCTAAGCGTTAAAAAAGCATCCTTCTCGTTATTTTATTTTGTTTATTGAGAAGGATTGAATCCGAGATGGAGTAAGATACAAAAATTCAAAGAACATTGAAGTTCCTCCTTGACGTCTACTGAAATGAAATCACACTCTTTGAAAACGCCTAAAATACTGATTTGCCACCTAATTTAAAAGCGGACATTACTTTTGATTCATAATAAACTTTAAAGACTAAGCCGCTAAGATACTATTTAGCATGAGGAAATAGAACAAATATTTAACACAAAGATCCATGTATTAATTGGACAGTCTTATAACCTCATTAAAAGAACACGGAAGTGACCATATGTTCACTATGCATTTAAGAGACAATGTAGGAATGGCATGGAAGCAGTAAGATAAGGCCTGAGCAATTAACGGAGTTGACAATGACGTTTTTGCGCGAGTGCAATAATGTGCTCAAAATAAATGAAAATCCGATATATATATATATATATATATATATATATATATATATATATATATATATATATATATATACAGTGTGTCCGAGATTCAGCATGCATGTATTGCTATATTCGTTAATATTGAAGATAGAATGTCGGTTAAATGGGGAAAGTTTTAGAAAATTTTATGGCTATCATCATGGTAAAGTCAGATTTGAAGTAACTTTTTTTGTTTTTGAAATAATTGAAGAAAACAAAAATTGTGCATTTTCTACTACCCCCTGCAGCTCTGTTATTTGAAGTCTGACAACATGTTGATTTGTATATTATTAAGACACTTTTAAAAGACGATTTAAAAAAAAGTACCAAAATTTATCTACAGTCATTTGTTTTTGAAATACATACACTAACTATTGTTTTTCATATGGACGCCATCTTGGATTTTTACATTATCGAATAGTATTTTTTATCACCTTTTCAGCGATGTATCACATGATACGAGAATTTACTTCCAGCTATCAAAAATTTAAACCCTTGCTAATTTATCTGTTTTTACTTACAAAATTTAATACACTTCTAACTTTTGTTTTTGGACGCTATTTGGGTTTTTACATTATCGAATAGTGGATTTTAACACCTCTTCTACAATGTATTACATGATATGAAAAGGTAGAAAATGTGTGGAGTGTATAGGGGGACATATCGAGCATGTTTTATGATAGTTACTATTATCGGTTTTGTTTTTATTTTAGTTATTAGAAATTACAATAATTAGGAATCTAATTGTATAAATTTTTCATTTATTAATCCATGCCTTCTCAAGGCCTACTATTTCAATTTTATATTTTTAAATTTTTGATAGTTGAAGTAAATTCTCGTATCATGTGATACATCGCTGAAAAGGTGATAAAAAATACTATTCGATAATGTAAAAATCCAAGATGGCGTCCATAAGCAAAACAATAGTTAGTGTATGTATTTCAAAAACAAATGACTGTAGATAAATTTTGGTACTTTTTTAAATTGTCTTTTAAAGGTGTCATAATAATGTACAAATCAAAATGTTGTCAGACTTCAAATAAAAGAGCTACAGGGGTAGTAGAAATGCACAATTTTGTTTTCTTCAATTATTTCAAAACAAAAAGTTACTTCAAATCTGACTTTACCATGATGATAGCCATAAAATTCTCTAAAACTTTCCTATTTAACCGACATTCTATCTTCAATATTAACGAATATAGCAATACATGCATGCTGAATCTCGGACACACTGTATATACAGTACAACTTCGATAATCCGGACACGCGAATGTCCGGACACTCCAGTAATTCGGACAGCGTCTACTATCCGGACATTTTATAATTTTTCACCTCTATAATCCGGACAGTAACATGCGTCAGCAAAATTACAGGTTTCAACAGGTTTAGTGCACTAAATATTCGTATGTAGTACGTAATAATAGTACATATTGAGGTGCTTGTAATAAAGATGGCTCCTATAAAACGGAAACACCTGACACTTACTCTAAAGGAAAAGTGTAAAATACTAGACGCCTTAGATAAAGGCCATAGTGTACGTTCGATTTCGGAAACTTTTAATGTTCCTAAATCAACAGTGTCGGATATTAAAAAAAACAAAGAAAAAATACGCAGTTTTGTTTCGAAGTGTTACAGTGACATTGGTAAGTGTTAACTATTAAATATGTTTGATTAAATAAAAACTACATTCCTTTATTTAGGAAAGAAAAAAGTTATAAAAAAGGCGGAAAATCCAGAAGTGGAAGAAGCGTTGTATACATGGTTCATCCAGCAACGGCAAAATCATATTCCAGTTTCTAGCGAAATTTTACGTAATAAAGCGCTTTACTTTTATGAACAAATAACCGGGAAAAATGATTTTCTAGCCAGTTCAGGTTGGCTTGATAAATTTAAGTTGCGGCATGGTATCAGATTTTTAAAAGTCTGTGGCGAACGTGTTTCCAATAACGCCGATGCTGTAACACCTTTTCAACAGAAACTGTTAACTGTGACTGAAGAGATGGGATTGGATCCAGAACAAATGTATAATGCAGACGAATCTGCAGCTTTTTGGAGAGTATTGCCTAACACAACATGGGTACATCAGAATTAAAAATCAGCACCTGGAAGAAAAGTGTCAAAAGAGAGGATTACATTTATGCCATGCTGTAACGCAGTTGGAACACATAAGTTGCCTTTACTGGTTATAGGTAAAGTTCAAAATCCGCGGGCCTTTAAAAAATTCACGTTGCCTGTAACATACCGTGCAACTAATAAAGGTTGGATGACAAAATCAGAATTTTCGGAATGGTTCAATACTATTTTCATTCCTCAAGTAAAGACATTTCTCTCTAGTGTAAGCAAGCCACATAAAGCATTGCTTCTTGTTGACAATGCCCCGTTGCATCCCCCAGAAGTTGAGCTTTCCGATAATCCCAATTTTAAAGTGTTATTTTTACCTCCGAATTGTACGGCTTTAATCCAACCTATGGACCAAAACTTAATTCAAAATATAAAAGTCGCTTATAGAAAGAGACTATTAACCTACATAGTGTCACAAGAAGATGGCGATATAATGAAGCTTTTAAAACAATACAGTTTAAAGGACGCCGTAATCAATTTAGATTTTGCATGGAAGTCTATATCTGAAAAAAATATAGTCAGAAGCTGGTCTATGCTGCGGCCTGAATTGGTAACAAATGATGAAGACGATATTCCGTTATCTGTTCTTCGACAGCGCCTTCGTTCTTCGGAAAATGATGATTTTGAGGTAATCTATCAATCACTACGTATCATAGACCCTTATTTTAGTGTTAAAGCTTCAGGTAACGTTATAGTCCAGGCAAAGCTAAGAAACCCTATCACGAGCCATCCAAAGTTCGAAATTTGACCAACTTCATCAGATTTTATCTGGGAAAGTACCCGATGAAAAATTCATTTTCAAACAAAATATTGAGGAATTTTGTTTGCAATTTTTTGGTTGCATTCCGCACCTTCTAAAACCTCAGATTAAGATTTTAAAAGATGAAGAATTTGAGAAAAATACGCTTGGCAACTAGGCTAATTTTGTGGTGACGTTTGTATACTTCAGTATGACAGGCAGTTTTTGCACCAATTGCGTCGTTCGATTTCATATTTCACTGGTGATCATGTACTCATTCAACGAGTACGCAGATATGTACATGGTGTGCGGTCCAATTTCCTGGCGAGCGAGGTCGCCCGACCTGAATCCCTTAGATTTTTTTGAATGGAGCTTCCTCAAAGGCAAAGTATACAAGACGCCACCGGAGAATGAGCAGGATATCCAGGAGAGAATTCGTGCTGCCGCTCAGCAAATAATCCTGGAAATGTTAGGACGTGGTTTGGAATAAATCCCTCTTCGATTGGAATTGTGCATGGACATGGACGGTGGTCATTTTCAACAATATGGTCAATAATAAAAAATGTGTTCTGTACTTTTTGTATTGTTTTGATCACCAGTATTCTTCTAACACCTTGTGCCTCGTATCATGTGGTCAGTGTTGGGTAAGATCCATTTATTTAGGATCTAGATACAGATCCAAACACATTTTTAAAAACTGATCTAGTTAAAGATCCAAGATCTGTACGTAAAAATGGATCTAGATAAAGATCAAAGATCCTTGAAATGGGATCTAGATCTTTTATAAAGATCCGACATTCCTAAAATTGTTTCGAGATTTTTCTAATTATTAATATTATCTTTAATTGCTAGTATTGCTACTTATGAGTAGTACTCCCATTCCCATGATCATTTTTCATGTAATACAAATATTAGTCCGTAAGGTTAAATTATTAAGAAAAATAATATACAAATATAATTTTTATAGGTTTTTATTGAAAACTGCCATTAATTATTTAACGCACTACAGATTACAAAATTAGTATTAGGTACACATTTACACTTGCAAGTTGCAATGTTAATTGTTAATTTAACTTAACACATAGTTGTTATACAATTATAAGGATAAGGACATTTATCTAAATTATTATAAGTATACATTACATAATTACATTTTATTATCTAATTTTATTTTATTTTGTTTTAAAATTAATAGCATCTCAAATATATCATCACCTAATCTATTCCTACGAGGAGTTAAAATTAGTCCACCCATACTAAATATCCTTTCAACGGGGGCAGATGAAGGAAGTATAGAATTATATTTCAAAAAGATTTCTTTTATAGCAGGGTACATATCTAATTGCTCATAGTTAGTGCTTGTGTCTTTAAAATAATTTGTGCATTCTGAATCAAATGTTGTTTGCGTTTGAGTATTTATTTTTAAAAAATCAAAGAATTCGTCCGTGGCAGAGGATTTTTTTTCAGTAAGTGTGAACTGAATTTCTGATTCTGAATTATTAAGATTTTCTTGAAATCCGGAATTGTTAAGTTCACACAATAATTGCGTTTGACAGAATGCTGTTTCATTTTTAAAGGGGGTAATTTTTAACTACCATAATTTAAATTTTGGGTTAGAAATTATTGATAACAGGTATGGTCGACAACTAGAATTTTTAATATCCATTATATTAGAGAAACGTCTTGTAAAGCCGTTCAATAAACATTCTCTTAATTTAGAACAAAATGTCAGTTTTGTCATTGCTTCTAAGCTAGCTTTAATTTTGAAAAGTGTTGGCAAAACAGTACCTAACTGACAAGTTTTTTCATCTTGTAAAATATCTATTGCAACGGCTATAGGTTTTGTAACAGAAATATATTCGTTTAAAAACACAAAATCTGACAGTTGGAACACATCTAATTTTAATAACTTACAAACATCACTTAATTTTGCTTCAATATTAATTATTTTAACACATGCGTCATACATGGAACTCCAACGAGTAGGACAAGGAACTTTCAATTTGACACCGCAAACATTTTCTAACTGATCCGACGCCTTAGTTGACCTACTCACTAAATTCCATAAAGAATAAGCTTTCCCAAAAACAGTATCGTACATTTTTTTATACCTTATGTTTTCAAATGCTTTAGCTGCATCTATCGTAATTACAAGGCTGAGTGTATGCGAACAACACTTAAAATGTTCAGGAAGCACGTAAGTACTCTCAGTATCAAAAGCAGGTAATGATTCAACATCTACATCATTTTGATTTTGCAACTCTGTTAATTCGCTATCGCTGCTCTTATTACATATAGAAGCAGTAAATACGTTAAAAGCTTTATTAAAGTTGCTTGCGTTATCTGTTACCGTTCCTGAAATTTTACCGAGATTTAATTTGTATTCGTTATGAATTTCACTTATTAATTCCGCAATTCTGTCAAATGTGTGTGCAAATTTAAATCGCCTACAGCTTAATGCAAAAGATTTACGTTGGAAGCTATTACTATCGATAAAGTGTGCAGTCATACCAAGATAACTTTTGTTATTGGTGCTCCAAACATCTGCAGTTGTACAGACGTATTTGGTTTTATTTAATTCTTCTATTACAGCACCAATAACTGCTGATTTCTCTTCTTCTAATTTACTCTTGAGCGTTTTTCGGTCACAAGGTTTTTTGCCAGAAAGTCCTTCTACTAACCTAATAAATGCGGGTTTTTCGACTGTACAAATAGGTCTCATCTCTTCAATTATGTAATCTAAGACGAGTTTGTTAACCGAGTTCTTTGTGGTAGAACTGGTAGATCGTTGAAAAATGTTAGTCTTGTTGAAATTCTTCATTGATAAAATTTCGGTTTTACTTTTTTTTGTTGTCTTTTCTGCATCGAATTTGCTAAATGTTACTGGATGCTTTCTCTAGAAAAAAGGAGAAAGTGTATGTTAATTTATAAAATTCAGATTGAAGTCACTTCAAGTTTCAGTCAAAATTTAGATAACACCAATTTTGAAAGCGACTGAATCCCATCTTTTTATGAATACAGGTACCATAAACATTTAAAAAAGTTTTTTGATGCATTAGGGACTTTAAGAAATAAATCTCAACCTTTTGTAAACGTTCTTTTACACACGAGAAACTAAGTATTTTGCAACAAAAAATACTTTACGTAATTCATATAGAATTTAATAAGAAAAATTAAGTCTACAAATCACGTTTTGATATATCAGATGATGTATTTCGTAAGAATCCAGTAAATGATACTAAAATTCTGCCAAAAACTATATTAATACATACCTTCATATGCCGAATAAAATTTCCTGTTGAAGTCACATGACCTTGTATTTGTGCGGGACAATTTAGACACTGGGTCACTATCTTGTCACATTTTGATAAAATTTTATAAAATTTACCACTTAAGATTGGCGGAACTTCCATTAATTCAGCTTCGTCACTCATTGTTGATCTAACTAACAATTAACAAATGTGCTTTACTTAAAGTCGTATTCTTAAGAACTGAAGACAAGATTGTTGTTTTTCTATACCTCCTTTTGTTCGATTAAATTAGCAACAGGGAATTCCAGTTCCACTTAACTTAAGTACCTACTTTAATGGATGGATGACCCCTTTGTCATTACTCATTAAGTCATTAGATTAGCACTTAGCTGTCATTACCTGCCTTTGTAGCTTTGGGAAACAAAAACAACCGACGGAAATATTAACAAAGGAAATGAATAGTTCTATTATTGGTTATTTCGGAATTTAACATGCCTCAGGCAGTAGGTAATTGTGTAAATGTATATGTATCTCTGTGGGGTACGGATGTAACGGTCGTAACGGAACATAATGTATTTTTTAAATATAAAGCTCTGTTGCCTCAAGCCAGTTAAAAATTTCACAAAATACCCTTAAAATACATTTTAAAATATTCTAATGGATCTTTGGATTCAAGTACTAAAGATCTGTTAAAATGTGATCTAGATCCAGATATTAGATCCTAGCAGAGCAAAGTATCTAGATCCAGATCATAGATCCGTTTAGTGGATCTAGATCCTGGATCTAGATCACTTTGATCTAGATCCTACCCAACACTGCATGTGGTGAATTTGTTTACATGTAGCTTCCAACGTTGCAATTTAATGTTATTTTTGGATGGCACGTTAGAAGAAACGGCGCATAGCCTAGCATTAGTTCTTTTATGAGACTTATCAGATTCGCATGGCTATAACGTTAGCTGAAGCTTTAACACTATTTAATAAACACCGTGCATATCCGTCATTAATAATATCATTAACTGTATTTATTTAAAATTAGCTTTTAAGATACATACAGTAAAAGATTAATTCGAGCGAGACTCGAACCCACGACCTCTACTTTGCAAGAGTGGGGCTCTTTCAACTAAGCTATCGAGGAGGCAAGTCACATTCGATTTAAGTACTTCCCTAGTTACAATGTACTATAATTTTTATACACCTTGAAGGATCACAGTCACCTTTCGTGTGAGCCCGCAATTCGCTACGGTTTCGCACATGACACACGTATGTGCGCGTGCGTGTGTGCGTGCGAGGTGCGCTCATGTGTGTTTATCGATCAATTAACTTCAAAAGACGTACTAAAAATTCCTTATTTAAGCTTGGTTTCATTTCTTCTGGAGCTGAATAGATTTTATTTAGTTATTTCTAAAATACCTGCAAATTTCAAAGATTTCGAGTTATTTTAAAAGTAGCTCTGCAATCAGTTTCATTAAAATTGGATAGGTATTCTTTAAGTTAACGTGGGATCCTTTCACTGTTCCATCTTCCTTTGTGATGTGTGAAAATCAAGGCTACATTAAAAGTGAATTTTTTATTCCGTTTCGATATTACTTACATAAGGTTACATAAGACGCCTAATTCAATTTTGAGGGAATAGTTAGTTTTGTATTAAAAACTGTTACAGTGAAACTTATGTTACATGGATACCTTTACCTATGAAGATGAGAGTTCTTCCGATATAGACAAAGATTGTTTTAGGGGCTTCATAATTTTTTCGGGTCTATTTATTTACGGTACAAAAAACTTCATCAAGGAAACTTATCTAAACTTTAATTAGTTTTAATAACGGTTTTTTCCCTTTTTCAGTAAAGTCATCCTGTATCGATATATTAACAAAATGCACCATCTACAAAGTACCTTTTGTTTACAAATGGATTTTACAACAAATTTGATAGAACCGAGATATTTTGAATGTAAATCTAAATATTGAGTGTCATTAAAACGGTTACGCATTTTTCAAGTTAACGTGGCTAGGCACACATACACATGCACACTCGCGCGCGCACGGACACACACACACACACACACACACACACACACACACACAGACACAAACACTTCCCGCACGAGAAAGTAAACAGCGTGCAGAAAAAGTGCATTTTGCTCGCAATACATAACATATCACATAAGTACGTCCAGAATTACAAAATACTAATTAATTTAAAAAATATAAAAAAATTATTGTTTTTTATCTTACATTTTTAATCAATGACTAGTATACTACAGTGAATTTTCTGGGGATGACCATCAGTATTTAATGGTTGAATATAAATATAAAAATGAGAATTCCACGCCACCATGGTAACACTGTTATGAGCAGGTTACATAATCCATATATAAACTGATATTTTTAAGGAGGAGAGGCGTTTATTTTCGAATAAACCGAATATTTATTATTTACCTTCACCATTACAACGTTTATTTTACAGTGACAATAACAATATCACTAGGTTCAATTATAATCTGGACATTTTTCTTATTTATAGACTCACGCTGGTTGCTTAACACAATTTGACTCTTAGAATTAAACTGATAAAACCAAACCCAGCTGCTCTGTAGTGGCTTTGTCAGTTTAATTCTTATCGTCAAATTGCCAAGCAACTAGCGTTCGTTACAAACAGAAAAATATCCGATTAAAATGAATCTCTTGTGGTATTGTATATGAAAGTGCCATCCTTCTTCCGAAACGTCGCTTTGTACTGACAGGAGTCAGAAACGCCAGCAGACGCGAGATAATACCCAGAATAACAACAGTATTGCGTAAATATAGCATATATATATATATATATATATATATATATATATATATATATATATATATACATTGTGGCCCAAAGAGTTTGATCGATATCGATTTCTCAGAAAATTTTATTCCAGATAAAAGTTGGCGCATCACGTAAAACAACAGATTCTACCAGTGGCGTACCGATTAGTGGTAAATGACCCATAATTCAAATTTTCTCAATAAAATGCCCTTATTTTGCAAGATATCAAAATCTTTGATTGAAATACCCAGATATGACATTTGGATGACATATCGAGAAGTTATTTAGGTGTATCGTCTATCGGATTATTAATTTATTTCAATTTTCGGTTTAAAATTGAATTAAAGTGGACTACCCTAACTATTTGGTAAAAAGTGAATTGAAAAATGCAGGAAATGTTACGTAACAAATAACATTTAAAAGAGAAAAAGAAAAATAACGCCATTGGCGTTGATCGATGACTTTTTAGAGCATTCATTGGTATTATTTCATAAAATAATTGTTTGGGTCGGGTTCTGAACAAACAGAATTTGTTTAAATCACCTTATTTGTAAAAGCGTAAAACTCAAATAATATTTTTCAGAACAAAAATCTATTTGTTAGTAAAATGAAATATTCATTGTTATTTTCAACAAGTTTTTTCTTATAGGCCATGTAAATTTGATTTTTATTTGATAAAAGCTTCAAAGTTACGTAAGTGTCAAAGTCATAACTAAGTAATTGCAAAATGCAAATTCATTATTTGAAAAAGCTGAATTAGTTTTAATATGTGGCGATAATTATAAAAGTGTCAATGAAGCGAATGTTATCTTTAACCAACGACATCCTAATAATCCCGTAAGTGCTCCAACGGCACGTAGTATTTTGGCAAGATTTAAAAACAGTGGGTCTCCGGAAATGCAATACAAAAAGAAGCACAAAAAGAATGTTTTGACCGAGATAAATCAAATGGAAGTGTTACAGGCAGTAATTGAACATCCCCAAATTTCGTCTCGTCAAATCTCCAATGAATTGGAAGTAGTTTCAAAACCATCCATTTTGCGAATATTAAACGAAAATAAATATCATTCTTATGAGCATTAGTTTGTCAGTAAACATTACGATTGGGATTACGATCAGAGATTGGATTTTTCATTTTGGGTTTAAGGCGAAATAGAGGAAGACCGTAACTTTGCATTCAACATTTGTTTACTGACGAATCGACCTTCACAACAAACGGTGTCCCTTTCTGCCAAAATTCTAGATGGTGGTCTGTAAATAATTCAAATTTTGTTTTGTCCACGGCGACCAATACTACCAAAAAACAAACGTTTGGTGTCGTATGTACAAGAGGTTGCTGGGGCCATATTTTTTTTAGGCAAAGTTGAAATGTTATGATATTTACATTTTTTACATAACCATGTTCAGGAATTTCTTGAGGAACTGCCATTGGATTTAATAGTTCGTGGATGGTATCAGCATGGTGGCTGCCAAGCTGATTGTACTAGAATTGGTTCTGAGTGGCTTAATCAGAATTTCAACAACCAATGGATTGGTAGATTTTCGAACATTACATGGCCGCCACGCTCACCCGACATGACACTCCTGGATTTTCTCTTAGGGGGCTACTTAAAACAAAACGTGTATAAAAATAGATTTTTTGCAAACCTGATGAACGTGAACAAGCAATAGTTAGATGGGCAGGGGAAATTACTGTAAGTGTGCTACGTGCACATGAATGTACGAGGAGAGCAATTTCATGCATCGAAAGTCATACAGAAACTATTAGATAAGATTTAGACTTAGTTGTTTTAATTTAGGGTTCACGCTTCAAATGTTTATTTTTTCTCTTTCATTAATTCTTTTAGCATTAATTTGTTAATACATTTTCTACCCAATCTTACCTTATATAACTTTGTGCTAATTACTTTTCAATAAGTGGATAATTTTCAAATTCTATTAATGTTCGGTAAGGTTAAAAACAGTACTAATATAAAGAGAATACCCACATTTCAGTCTATTTAGGGTTTTTGTAATATAAACCCAAACCTAAATGTTGACCTAGGTTATACATAAATTTGGTTTATTACATTAAACTATTCATTCAGGTTAAACCTGAATTATTTTTTCAAATAATTCTACGTAAAAATAGGTTATATTTTGTGGGTAGTTTTAAGGTTCCTATTAACAATTCGCTTTATTATCGTAAAGCTTTACGAATAGGTTATATTTTGTGGGTAGTTTTAAGGTTCCTTTAACAATTCGCTTTATTATCGTAAAGCTTTACAAACACTTACATCTATGTTCGATCTATTACTAATCGCATTCATTCAGTATTGATTTGGTTTATTAAATATACGAATTTATTCAGTTAGTGATTAAAATATGTATCTTTTAGATACAAAACCATTAATTTCTTATTTATTTATTATATAAATTTAGACGTCTCGATAATAACTCATCCTCGATAAATAATGGTAGCTTTAAAAACTGATCGAGATATCAAAATAAGTTTATAAAATATGAAAAGGTAAATATAAGCCTGCTGTTAAGGTAACAATTTCGTCAGAGGATTTAAAACTTAACTACGGGATGTGTTTTTTTTAAATAAAGCACAGCTAGATCTTAAGTAAATTAACTATTATTAAATGGCCTTGAAGATGATAAATCAGAGTACCCTCTAACGAATGAAGGCTATTAAAGAACAATATAATAATCAGAGAAGAAATTTAGCAAGATTTTATCAAATTATGGTAAGTGTAAAGTTTTTCACAACTTCAAGTTAGAATTGATAAAAGCATTGGCAAATAGAAATTTGACATACCAATTAAAGATCTAGTCCAATCTAACCAAGAAATAGTTTTTGGTTGTTTAGTGCTGTGGCAACTTAACATGTTTCATTGGTACTTCAAAGTCTAGGAATATTCAGTAAAAACCTAGGCACGCTAAAAGTTAACATTTAGACGTACTATTATGATTTTCCTTAATTATAGGATGCCAAAACGAGGGTTTTCTTCTTATCTGTTGACGTTATTTGGGTTTTATACACCGCAATAGCGCCAAATTGTAAACGAACACAATAATAAGCTTGTCCTGACAATAACTCCATGTTATGAAATTGATTGTCATGATTTAAATTATTTAAAACATTATCAGCTACCGTGGACTACTCAGTTTGACCGAATCTACAAAATTTCATATGTTCTTGACGTCTAGTATCAATGTTTACTTTTCCACAAGATCAAGACAACTAATACATTCTGGAAGATGACAATGCATATGAAACATGTTTAGGTGACCATAAATGTTCTTTCATCTTTCTTGTAGGTTTTAAAACAGTAGTAATTCCATGATAAATTAGGTTTCTTCCAATTACATCTGTAACCTTAGTTATAGCAGGAAGAAAAGCAGTACCAACATTAAGAACTGGTTTTTGTTTATTTTTATGTCAGCAAGTGTAATAAATTTATTAATATCTTTAACTGAATACCCATTAGCTTTGTTAAATATTTTTATTCATCTTTAAAAAATTCAGGATTACCAATTCGTTTAGCTTAAAATTTAATTACACTATTTTTTTGACGTGGATGGTGATTTAATAATTTATCAAGGAGTGTATCGGTGTGTCGATTTTGGATAAAATTTAGAAGGTTGACAATTATTAGTTTTCGATATTGGAATGTTCAGAAACAGTAAACTTGTATTGGTTCCGTCTTTAAGGTAAACTGAGTGCTTGAATAAATACCATTTACACAACCCAAAACTTCATATAGTGCCTTTTATCGATGTGTCCAAATAAAAGTATCATCCAGATATCTATACCATACTGTTGGATCCTTAGATGCATCTTGATAACTTAATATTTAAAATTCTCCATGGAAGTATGTTAATCTTAATACCAGACATATGATTACGTTTTCATATTTCATAAATTGATTTGTACATCTCAATTAGTTTTCAACTGTACTATCATTTACCCAGGACGACAGCTGTAATTGTTACCGATACGTTTAAATTTATCTAAAACATAAATAAAAAATACACAATTTAGTACCCAATAGATAAGTATTTTAATTATGTGTGGTAATCGTGAAAGTTTACATTATTGTGTACTGTTAGCGAGTTTACATATGATACTAAAGTACAAATTTTCGTTTTTTCCACTTTAATTACCAAGAGAAAAACGAGCGGTGTCCAACAAAGGAAAATCTGGTTTATACCTATGGATTTATTTTTGATATTCCTTGCAAAGTGTTGGCAAGTTCTCAATTTACACTATACCGTACATTTTAATTAGTCTTCGCTAAGTAATCAACCATTGCAAAGCTACCTTTATAGTATTTTAAATTCGATGTGACAAATTTTAGGTCACCGTGGATTTATTTTTTTTTATATGGCTTATAAATATCATTAACGAGGATTCACAATTAACGTCATCTTTCATACCGAATATCGTAGAAGCAGAATTATTTTTAGGCTGCTTGTCAAAGTATGCTAACAAAACGTCTTCATTTGTGGCGTTTTTTTAATTTTGCCCATTTATAAAAAATCAAATCTTATGTAAAAAAACACTAATGTTCATCTTCGTGGGATAAGCTATACAATACGAAAGATTCTCGTCAAAAGTTGTGCAAATCCGAAAATTGTATATACCGGGTGTCCCAATAGAATGGCTTTCGGCAATATATTAGAAACCGCTTATAGCAAAGCTTCGGAGAAAAAATTTTATAGCAAAAGTGGCATCGAGAAAAACCTGGAAATTATTTATAGAATTATAGGACCACCGCTAGAGGACGTAACTGAAAATTAAAAATTAAAAAATAAATATTTTACAAATTTGGCTATATTAAGAGGCATTGTGAATACAAGCTTTATATTCTTTTAAAAATTCTGCGTATATTTGGTTTCACAAGTTTTAATCCATTTTTCAAATTAGAGGTAGGGGAGAGTAGGAACCTTATTATGAAAAAACGCCTGTAACTGCGGTTCTGCCTAATCGAACTTTGCAAACTGTTACGCGTGTAAGTGGGAAGCGGAGGAAAAGGAAAGGGTTCTCTACTCACCTGTAGGTACTTAAGCAAACCCTTTAGCTCAATGTCGGTTCGGGTGGGGTTGAGAGAAAAGAGATGTAAATACCGGCGCCAGAAGCCGCTCCACTTTGGTAGAAACAGGTACGACTATCCCGACTTCTGGATAGTGGTGGGGAAAGAGGTGAGTAGGGAAATCAGGAGAGGAACGCACCAAGGAAGGAAATAGAAGACCACTGTAATGTAACTAGTAAACTATAATATATCCAGCCAAAAGAAACTAAGATAAATATGTGTGGGTACTACTCCACTCAAAAAGTATATTTAAGAGAACAAAAAAGATATTTTTAATCTAAATTATTCAACTAAAATGTATCGTGGAACATAGGAATGAAAATTTGACTAAATAATTAAAATGTCGGTCGCTACGGTTATTAACCAGAATAAAAAAGTTAATGATAACGTTCGCAAGTTGATCAGGTTCGGTTAACTTTGAACCTACCCAATGATTAATTTTTAAACACAAAAATAAAATCGGAAATTTAAACGTTTCCCTTCATACAATGAAAGATCTTTCTTTGTGTTGACCTGAAAGAAAAACGCTCACAGTAACGCTAGTACAGCGTCCGAAAATACTCAAACTTAATAAACTATACCGTAGATATAATTGAGAAACGTGTCGAACCTAAAATTAAAGTACAAGTGGCTTTTAAGAAGAACAGTTCAGTTTGCCCCTTTTATTTATTTAATAGCATAATAAGCTACAGACAAAGAAGATTAACACTGGCAACTGAACGCTCCTTCCAAAGCTTAAATATAAACAGTAAAATATAATAAAAAGAACTTTACTGAATTCGTTCTACTATTTCAGGTATCACACCCAGTATGTATTAAACAAAGTTACAGATATGGCACAAACCAGTAATACCAAAAACTTACAGGTATATAACCTTTGAGCTAGGTGGTAATGTATGTTAAACCAAAAAGGATAATTAAAAAAAATACAGGAGCTACTAGCTATTATGACGTAATTTCTATTGCGCAACTCCACAGCAAAAAAAAACTAAAATGGTAGCTAATTGAGAATGGTACGGGTGTGGTTCTAATTTATCAAAAATTTGAAGTTAGTAATGAATATTGTAAATTGAAAAGTTACTAAAAAACACTTAAATATAAAATCGACAAATGTTTTAGGAATTTGTGAGTCGTCAACAAATACCCGCCAGTATAATTTTGGTCAATTACGTTAACTTGCAAAATTTGAACTTCATATAAAGTATGATAATATTGTAATTCTACTAATTAAGTCGATATTATTATTTTATAGTGTAGAACGTGAAAGAAATCACTGTCGGGTAATCCCAATACTCAAATTCATGTGATAGATAATAATAACACTCTGACCTTTGTTCGTAGGGGTTAAAGGATTGCCCTAATACAGTTACAACACGAAAGGTGGTGCAGCCGAATCCAAAGAGCAGAATGAAGATATCGGTTGAGCGTCCACAAAATTAGATGTAGCGAATAAAACGTGCAGACGTTTTACAGCAAATACCGAAGTTAAATTCCAATCGTTAACTTCCAGATAATTGGAGATATCTAGTAATTACTAAACCATTAGATGATAAAAGGATAAGGTAGGTAAGTATTACATAAACGAAGGTTACGTTAATTATCCCTTTTGTTGTAGACGGGCACATTACAATGGTATGGACTGTTTTCCGTAGTCGATCGAAAGGATCAGTAATTTGTTTAGAGGTGGTACGCCTTCAAACGCTAACAAAGAAAGTCATGTTTTGCCAATAAGAAAGAAAAATCTATGTCATCTTACCCAAATTTTAGCAACTAGAATATTTCTTTAAAACCACAGTTAAATGCGAGCAACAAAATGCTACAGAGAGTGTAGAAAAACCAAGTATGCATTGTCGTAGTTATTTCTTCTAGGTTATACCCGATATAATCGTTATTAGAAATTTTCCAGAAGAAATGTTGAAATTTCCTTACGTTGCTAAGATGGCGATCGGTAGAAGGAAGAGAAAGCGTGATGAATCCTTTTTCAACCACAAATTGTTATATAGATCGCTTTTGTATCGATAAAAATTTCAATAAAGAAAGTTCCAAATTATTGTATTTTTTATGCCGCCACCTGGCGAGAATTTCATACATTGACAATTATATGCTATTAAATAAGTAAATACCAAAGTTACATTATGCCATTGGAGTATGGAGGGCGTACATGTGTACTTCTTATAATTAAATTTATGTTGGCGAATTTAGCACGTTACAAGCTTTAGCACGTTACAAACCTTAGTCTTGTTGAAAACAGCTCTTTTCACTAATGTAAGGGTAATCATTTCGACACAACGTAGTAAGTGACATACTGTCTAGAGGGCGGTTTTATTGATTTTTTTAAATCTAGTTTGCTTTGGAAAATATTAAATAGGAGTATACAGTTTTCAGTAAAACCCGAGTAATCTGTATTCAAAGGAAAATGCTTAAGATTTACGCATTTCTTAAGATATCTCGGGATAGGAAAAAGATACTGACATGCGGTTTTCGCCATTCTGTTGCTAATTTGGTCTACTTTTGTAATCCACGGTTACAACTGCATACTCCTATTTAATATTTTCCAGGGAAAACTAGATTAGAAAAAATAAATAAATACCGCCCTCTAGCGTACATGTTACTTACAAGGTTGTGTCGAAATTATTACTCTTACATTAGCGGAAAAGAGCTGTTTTCCACAAGACTATGTTTGCGAAGATCGACTAAGCAGAACCGGAGTTACAGGCGTTTTTTCATAATAAGAGTCCCACCCTTCCCCGCCTCTTATTTGAGCTAAAACTTGTCAAATACACAGGATTTTTAGAAGAATATAATGATCGTATTTTCAGTGCCTCTTAATTAGGCGAAAATTGTGAAATATTTGTTTTTTAAATTTTTTATTTTCTGGCGGTAGTCCTACAATTCTATAAATGATTTCCAGGTTTTCCTCGAGGCCACTTTTGTTGTTATAATTTTTTTTTCAGAAGCTGTACTATAAGTGGTTTCTGGTAATTGGCCAAGAGCCATTCTTATTGGGACACCCGGTACGAGCCACAATAGTGAGTTTTTGAAGTTCTTAAGAATTCACTAAAAACATGAATCGATTGCGCTGTTATGACTAACTCCTAACACACTAAGCAAAAGCGTGTAAAATAGTAGACGTATATTTTTAATCAAGTATGTTATGGTGTCTTTTAGTTAAAAAGTTAGGTGTGCAAACAAAGAGAGCACATCAATGTCATAACATGCCAGAGTAATACTATACTTTGTCGACGAACCATACAGGGACGTAAAGAACAAATCAGACGAGATTGTTGTCAAATGAAATGTAACACTTATCTCCAATTACTCATAAATTTTTTTAATTGTTTGAAAAATTATATTGTAAAGTCGTTATTAAACAGGTTGCAACGAACTGGAATTCAACTTGAATTTCATAATTGAACAGTACCTAGTTATGGTAACATTATTGGTCAAATAATATTTCTATTGGTGAATAGGATTTTCCTTGTTTAGTGTCAATCGTACTCAAAACTTTGTATGTATGCATTAAAAACGGTGAGCTAATACGTTTTTATGTACACTTAACATTTACATGGGCGGTAAAGTACAAACGGATAAAAAAAGCTTTCCAATGTAATAGAGTATGCGGTTTTTTTGTTGATGAGGATTCTTAGTGAACAATTTATTTTAAGATATTATGAAGTATTTAAAAGTAAAAGTACAGAAACAGAATTTTGATAATCTAACAAATATTAAAAACTGAGTCAGGATAAGTATTTTTTTGAAATTAATTAATAAGTAAAAAGAAACAAAGACGATTCTAAATAAAAATTAACAAAAATTTACATAGAAGTGTTTTCATTGAAATATTTAATTCATTATTTTGCCTCATTAAAAAATGATCTAATTTCCTTTTTAATTGACAAAAATAAGAAAAATGAAGACGCCCTTACTTTGGCATTATTAATGCAACATTGTATTCTCCTTCACTTAAAATGATAAAAAAGTTTCTCAGTTTTATTTGTGACAATTAAGTCAATAAAGTTAAGTTTAACGACTTTTCTACCTAGTTGACGATTTTCTGAGGAGTACTTAACGTACTGGTAATAGTTTCGTGGTAAACATTATTAGCGTTCCCTAACTGAATTTTTGTTCAAACACGTATATCACGTTCTTGAAAGAGGCAGTTTTCTGTTCATTGAAAGTGAAAACCCTATTTTAGAATGAAACTATTGATTTATGTCGATAAACCTCTTTCTATTCATTATTATGGTTATATACTTCTAACTGAAAATATGCTGATTGTTTAGAAAGATAATAACCGATCAAACACAAACGCTCAGTTTGTTTCACTTAGGATGCTCTGTCTGATTTGAAATTTTAAAAGTAAAGCATGGTTAACGACTTTTTGCTTAATCGACCTTATACAATTTCAATTATTTATACTAATAAGAGACTGGTTGTGATTGAAAGTTTATCATAAATGCATAATAGGTATGGTTCCCACAAGCTTAATTTTAAAATCAATTAAAGAGTAATGAATTGGTAAATCTAGCAAAGGATGAAATAATTGGCCTTAATTCAGACAGTAGGTATACAGTTTGTGTGTGAAATATTAATAAACCATCTAGTAATTAAAGTAGAGAGAAAACACAAACATAGATTTCAGCCCTAAGCGTGGTAACAGTTCGAAAACCACTAAGAAATTTTATATTTAACGCATAAAAAGAGATGTCTCCAATAAGATTAAAACCAGTATACGGATGTCGCAACTTTACATTCTATGTATAATGACAGTAGTACACGAAAAACATATAATCTAGCGCTGTTGACAAAAATTCATTTGATTCTGAACTTGATAGAGTATCTCGAAGAAAAAGTAATAATAAGATCTTCTTTAATGAAGAAATAATAATAATTTATTATTTGGTGTATTTACCAAAGGTGAAAATGCTAGTGAATATAACTATGATGAATGATGAATAATCAGGAAAAAAAATTGTATGTAACTAAAACGACAAAAGATTGAAACATTTCAACGATAAGATGCTGCAATAAACGAAGAGCCTGAGAGTTATTGTTTTAAGAAGTAAGATTAAATTGACCAAATAAGGATATAAAAAAAAATTACAGTTACAATGGCAAACAAAAACTGTAAGGTCAGGCAAATAACAGATTTTGTAAAAATTATTTCTGAAATTGAAATAATAAGAAAGCCATAGTTTAATGAATTTTTATTTTCTGTGGATAATAATATACAAAGTAAAACCCCTGCAAATATGCAACTTGACATACTACCCTGTACTAGAGAAACAAGTGCATGAAACGAAGACATTACATTTGGTGCTGAAGTTTCCACTCATTTCTGGTAGAAGTGTGGAATATTACATTATATTTTACATGTACTATTTAAGTAATTTGATTTAGTTACTAATCCTGTAGTTAATTGCAGTCGCAACCGCTTTTTACCTTTCAACGTACATATACATACCAAGGCACAATTAAGATTATAGTCACAGTTAAAATAAAGTCCAAACGTTGACCGGAAAAATGATAGGTTAATTAAGGACTCTTGGTGTGTGTGTGTGTGTGTGTGTGTGTGTGTGTGTGTGTGTGTGTGTGTGTGTGTGTGTGCGTGTGTGTGTGTGTGTGGTGTGTGCGTGTGTGCGTGTGTGCGTGTGTCGTGTGTGTGTGTGTGTGTTGTGTGTGTGTGTGTGTGTGTGTGGTGTGTGGGTGTGTGGGTGTGTGTGTGTGCTACGTG
>JARFJB010002087.1:7462500-7492500 GCA_036346205.1 Vesta saturnalis | reverse complement strand
CTGGATGAGGTTAAGTGTTGCATCATGTGGGGCAGGTAAACAATGAAACTACTCAAACTAAAATTAACGAGCTTTGCGCAAGGATGGTTCAACCAGTTAATGTTCTATTGTGGGAAAGAACCACCAATAAAACTCACTTTATTCATAAATAAGTAATTGCACAAGTACATTAATAAATCAAATAACACGAAAAAAAACAATAAAAGGGTTAAATATATAACTAAACATCATTAAATCAGGTTAAAGTGCGTACAAAATTATAACATTAAGAAAAAATAAATAAAAACCAGTTTAGCTACACATAAACACAAAAATAAACATGTAATCACACCCACAATTGTGTCATAAATAAATCAGAACAAAAATTGTAATAACAAACAGGTGGCCTTCTAAAACCAATCATGCCGGTCTTTAAGTAAATAAGCAAATAAAACAATAATGCAAACTACGGTACATCTAAAATACAACAACAGTAAAATTTCACAGGTGATAATAAGGTAAATGCAAAGACAAAAAAAATAGGGGCGAAATTTACACATACACAATTGTTTAGTGACTAATAAATCACAAACTACATACGTAAAATTTCAATAGATTACATATAAAGAGAAATCTGTTCGCAGGCAAACAATTTTAATTACACCTCGGATTAGCCAGACTGAATCAAAGGCAAAAGCTCATTAAACAAAATTTTACAAGGGTAAGTTGTAAATAGATCATAACATCGCGACCGATATATAAGTCTGAGTGCGTTAGAAAAATACAGCGTCACTTTCTCAGGTTACACATTTATCTATACAACAGTAAAAACAATAAAAATAAAATTCAAGGTGTTTTAATGGTCATGTGGACCCGGGAGTATGTAAACGCTCAGTAATTGCCTATTTACAATTATAACCAAGCTTTTTCCTGTACCCGTTCGTCCATGCCTACCTCTACACAAATATAAATATAAACAACAAACAACCATGCTAATTCGCCCAAATACATGAGTGAGGCAGCCCCGTACATTCTTTTATTTTATCAGATTTGCGCTTACTGAGCCCGAGTGCAAGGCAATGTTTGATTTTTAATCCGTTACGTAGGCTTGTAAAATTGTATGCTGCGAGATTTAGTCACATTAAAATTACCTACTTACACTTGAATATATTCCACTTAGTTAAACACTTTACGACCAACACGATGAGTTAAGATACCCGGTTTAAAACTCGGCGCCGCAGCGATTAATTATAGATTAATTTTTGGAAAAACTTACATTCAAACCTACACAAAAAGAAAAAAACGAATTAGCGTTTTAGTTTTGTCTAAAAGGTACAGGATATAATATTTATAGACCAAACGGTTTACAATGGGAGTTTCTAATTAAAACAAAGCAATCCGGCTCAAGCAACTGCCTTCCCCTCCGATTTCAAACGAACTCTCTTTACCCACGAAAATCAACCCCCGTCTTTCAAAAGTAATAAAATTATTACGTGGGAAGACTTTTCCACATTCCTTACTGAACGAAATCTTAATTTTAAAAATATGCGTTCGTCTGTAGGAAAATCTATGTATAGCATCAAATTTCAAAGTACTAAACAAAAATCCCTTTGGATTTGCGCTATGTTCTGACGTAATTAATTATTACATTTATGAAATTTTTATCACAAAAATATGTATACAGCGACTTTCTAAGATTCTTTACAGTCCCCGGCCATAAGGCAGTGTCGACTGTACACTTGTTTGTTTTTACCCTAACTTGTGCTTTTCAGCCTTTAGACACTATTAGTTACAGAAATAAGATATCCCAAAAACCATTCTCCAATTACGACTTAATATGTAATAAAATATATCAAACCCCATTAATTAACTTTTCTATCACGGTAATAATTGCGATTTGAACATGTTTATTATAATAAAATTTCCACGGTCCGCTATCTACAACGTGATTTCTATTTTAAACATTATTTACACTGCTAAATGATTCGAAAAGGTTCCTAGATTTTTTGCAATTTTTAGTTTCGTGCACCAAATATCGTCACACAGAACATCTATCCTTGAAACACTTTTATTCGTATAAAAAGTATACCCTGGGACATTAGGATGTTAAAGGCGATATGCGTCATGTAATTGATTGCTATTAACAATTTATTTAAGGTTTCCTACCACTGTATTTCTTTCAGTTGAATATAATCTATTCACTGCAGGGTTTAGCGTACAGTTCAAACGACCTCCAATCACAATACCCTTCCTATTTTGTTTGGTGTCGTACATAGTGGAATTTGCGTTTCGCAAAATCTGAGAAGCTATTAGGATCGTTCGGTAAATATATACAAAAAATATGTACAATGATATTTTTCAATTCAACCGCTACCTTTTGCAGATATCTGTCGCGAATTATTTTGTGTTCAATAATTGTTGCCGATTTCTTTTTAATTATTATTGCAGTACCTGTATAGTTAAGAGTTTTAAGGTTGCATAAAAAGTGGTAATTTTGTTCAATACCATGGTTTGTAATATTAATAATATTAGTTTCTTGAAATAACAAAAAATCTGGTATATATTTTTCATAGCTATGCAAACACAATTGCGCGCAGTCTTAGCTGTGGAAACATAACTGCGAATACATAACTGCCCAAACATAATGCGCATGAATAACTGCGGAAACAACTCAGAAAGCATAACAAGCATACTGTTGCAAACATAAACGTGCGACATAACTGCAAAAACAACTCTTTTCGGAAATAACTTCGCACACATATCCTCGCAAACAAAACTGCGCATACATAACCATGCATCCATAGGCATGCAAACATAAATAGGCAAATATAACAGCGCAATCATAACTGTGAGAGCGTTGCTTTGCAAGCATCACTGTGCAGTAATAGCTTCCCAAACTGAACTGCGCATAAGTAACTGCCGAAAAATAACAGAACAAACATGACTTTAGATGTATAACAGAGCACGTACATACATAATTGCGCAAACCTAACTGCAAACATAACGGCACAAGTATATCTGCTCTAACATAATTACGCAAAGCAAAGTGCGGAAACAATTGGGTGAAAATGACTTCGCATACAGAACCTTCTAAATATAACTGTGCAAACATAACTGCGCTGGCATACTTGCGCAAACAAATGAAGAAATGTTAGTGGGAAAAAACAACTGTGTATACATGACTGGGCAAACATATCCCGACATATATAACTGCGCAAGAATAAGTACGCAAGACTACGGAAGAACAATAGCGCAAACGTAACTCTGAAAACGGGGTCATGCCTAACTGCAAAAAACTTTGCAAAGACCGCGCGAACACAACTGTGCAAATATACCTGCGTAAAAACGACTGCGTATACGTAATCTTATGGACATATATGCGCAAACGTAACTGGGGAAACAACTGTGCAACCATAACTGCGTGAACATAATTGAGCAAGCACAACTGCGCAGGCGTAACTGAGAAAAGAACTTAGCAAACCACTACGCGAAGACAACTAGGCAAACGTACCTGCGCAAACACAACAATGCTAATTTAATTTTATTTAATTACTACGCATGCACAGCTGTGGAAATATAAGTGAGAAAACATAACTTTGCTTGCATAACTGAATTGTATAAGCACAATTTTTCAAACATAGCCGCACAAAAGTTACTTCGCGAACAAAAATGCGCAAACATACCTCTGCAATCATACCTACGCAAACACCGCTGCGCAAACACTAACGTACAAATGTAACTGCGTAAAAAATACTACGAAAACATAACTGCGCATACATGACCGTGCAAACATATGTAACTGCGCGATCACGGCTATGGAGAGAATAATTTACAAGCATAACTGCAAAAGAACAGATACCCAAACATAACTACGCATGTATAACTGCGGAAATATAATTAAGAAAACATAACCTTACTTGCTTACATAACTGCGATAGAACAATTGCTCAAACATAACTGCGCAAACATGTCCACGTAAAAGCAGCTGCGCAAACATAACCGCACAATCGTAACTGCCCGAACAAAAATGCGCAAGCATAACTGTGTAAAAATACCTACACAAACATGACTGCGCAAACATTGCTGTGTAAATGCTAATGCGCAAACATAACCCCACAAACGTAACTGCCCGAACAAAAACGAGCAAACATAGCAGTGAAAACATACGTATGCAAACATAACTGCGCAATCATAAACCCGCAAACAAAATTGTTCATGCTTAACCGGGGGAACAATGTTCACAAACATAACTTCTTGGTCATGGCCGCGGAGAAAATAATTTGCAAGACTAACTGCGAAAGAATAGCTGCCCAAACGTAACTGCGCATACATAATTGCGAAAATATGACGAAGCAAACATAGCTTTGCTTGCATAACTGCGTAAGCACAATGACCCAAACATAAAGGAGAAAAAAACGTAACTTCAGAAACACAACCGTGCATACATAACTGCGCAAAAACAACTGTAAAAACATAACTTCGCAAGCGTAACCATTAATACAAAACCGCGAAATTATACATGCACAAACATGACTGGCAACCAGCTGCGCATTCATAAGTAATGGTAATTCATAACTCCTTAACATAGGTGTACAAGAGTACTTGCGCAAGCATAACTGTAAAAGTAAGTGCGCGAACATAAATGCGCAAGCGCTACCGCGCAAGTTTAATTGTACAAACATTACCGGTTAAACATGACTGCGTAAGCATTTTCACTAGCACTACCGCAAAAACATAACTACGCGAACATATCTTTGCATGCAAAACTGTGCAATCGTAAATGTGCAAACAAACCTTGTGCGCATACATAAGCGCAAGCAAACATCATAGATTAAATACCTCCAAAAACGTAACTGGGCAAGCCTAGTCGCGCAAACATAGGTACGCATACATAATTTGGCGAACGTAGCCAGGCATATACAATTGCGCAAGCATTACTGCTCAACTAACTTCGTAAACGTACCCAACTTTACTACACAACATAGCTACGCAAACAAAACTGCACAGACAAAACTAGCTAAACATAACTGCATAAGCATAAGTGCTTTTGCACAACTGTGCAAACATAAATGCGCAAGCATAACTGGGCAATAAAAATTTGTTTGAGAAAGAAAACCTTGCTTGCATATCTGTGTACGCACAGTAAGCAAAGTAACTGCACATGCATAATTGTGCAAACACAAACAACCAGTACTATAAAACTGTGCAAACATAACCGTGCATAATTGTACAATCATATCTGAGCCAACAGGGATGTGAACGCATACATTCGCAAAAATAAATGGGCAGACTTAAGAAGGCATAGATAACTATGTTAACATAGCTGCGCAAACTTAACAGCGAAAGTAACTGCAAATATAGCTATTTGCCGTTTATCGCTAATAATTATTGTGTTGCTTTTCGATTTATAATCAACGCTAACTGAAGATGATTATTGTCACTCTTCATTAATAAGAGAATTTGAATAGAATGTGAAAAAATATCTTTCTATATTTTTCGTGTAAGTTTTAGCGTTGTTCTGGTTTCTGTAGATTATGTATTCTATTTTTGTTTAGAACAACTGTTTTTGATCAATATCAACTAATTTTTCACAATTTGTGCTTTTTACAATGCAAGTTGTTGTTGATATTCTAAAAACAGGGTACACTAAGTTTGAAATTATATAAATAGGGCAACGACTAACATAAATATACTTTTTTAACAGACAATAAATTTTTTTTTAAATAAACCCAAACTACTTGCAAATCAAACATCCGAATACAATTCGTGACAATAACTAGCGTAATAAGAAGCCCTCGAAATGTGGGTGTGCGGGGTTTACGGTCGTGAAGATGTCATGCAATGTTAAGTTCTGTCAACCATCTAAAAAACAGACTGCACGTCACTTCACGAACCGACAAATAGCCACTATGATTATCTTTGAACACGCAACTAATGTAAAAAATATATCCTTAACCTTAGGGTACAATATATGTTTTTTGTTAAAACAATATTTAAAAAGGGTTGTTACCACGACCTAGTAAACCTGCACGTGCTTTGCCTAAGGTGAAACAAATAAAGCCTTTATGCACAAATGCAACATAACACCAGCATGAGGCCCTTTCAAGTAATACATTAATTCTATCAAATGATTATTTGAATACAATTAGGTACATATAATTATAGAGTTGTTGAAGACCACGTGGCTAACGCGTGCCGTGATACGTAATTTGATTGCTCTCTTCCGTTTGGCCACTTGCTGTGGCTTTGTGCTTTTAGTTTATGTAATTTGCTACTTGTACCACTTAAGTGAGAGCAAACAATTTTTATTCTTACAGACATAAAAAAATGTATTCGTTTAAAATATAAGAAATTCCCAATAAAATATTAACCAAGCATATTCTCGGTAATAAGCGGGGTACAGATGTACAACTTAATTGTATACACATATGGTGAAAAATATACCAAAATTGCAATTGCTGTAATTCGATTGTAACAAAACGTTATATAGATACCGTGATTCTATATCGCATGACTTGCAACAAAATTGATTTGATTTGCTGACGTCATTTCCTGAATAAGCGAAGTGGTCAGTTGTTAGGGGTTGGTTTAAAAGTAACTATCAATCAGGAAGTTTCTGAAAAACTGTTTAAAATTGACAGTATTTAGTTGACAGTCAAACATCATTTAAAAAATTAAAAAAATATACTTGTTTAGAATGGAAAAAGGCTTTTTTACGATTAAACCGGAATCACTTTTACCACCATGGTTGCTACATCCAGAAACTCAAGCTACTGTACTTTTAGGATTTTGCTTTGTAGGTGCATGGGTGATTTTGAAATGGATTGTTAAGGTGATATCAAATTATTTCGATTAAATACATATTTATAACGTCTTATGCAGATTGTATTTTCAGTATTATGGCCATTTATCCTTGCTTGTGGTCTTATGGCTTTCGTTCCCTCCTTAAGAAAAGCAGTGACCACGGAATATTTGCCAAAACACTTTGAGACTATCAAATACTTATTCAAACGACTTTCAAAGAAGTATGGTGTTGGCATTACAACTTGAAAACAATATAAAAAACGAATCGCACAATAAACACATTATTTTCAATTTAGACCTAGTTTGATTAGCAATAATACGCAGTAATTATAAATCTAGTTTTCTTTAATTATTGATTATTACACTTTGTGTCGGCAAATAATCAAACTTATTTGATATATTCACAAGATAAAGTATATTTTTAAAGCTTTTCTTTGGCGACACGACAACGCTTTAAGTAGTACTTAGTATTATTAAACCAGCAAACTAATAATTTTCGTTTCAAGGTTTTTATTGGATTCAGTAAAACTAGTAACAGAAAAATTATTTTGGCCGTTAATATGAATGTTCCTCAAAAGTCGGTATTTTAAGAAAGTTCAGTGAATTAGTCTAATTACTAAAACGTCAGCATCGGGTTTGAATCTCTGTGATTGCATGGGTGCTTTGCAATCTTATAGCACATTAAACATTTATGGATAAAGGAAACAAAAAAGTGTAGTTATGTGTTTAAAACCCCATCTGCACTAATTTCAATTCAAATATAATACATAAAATTGAATCAAATTAACTAGTGTTACGGTCGAAAATGAAATTAGCACGGAATGTAACAGATAATTAAAGTGCACCGGGCTAGCTCGGTGTGACAGAGGGCCGTGGGCGTGTTTTGAATTTAAAAATACTAAAGGTGGTTTGTCGTATTGTCGAAAGTCGCAAATAAGGGTGCGCCTCAATTGACATAAAATCGTGTAATGGGCGACAGTCTGTTGATAAGACAAAATCCGTAAGTATATACCTGCACGCGCATAGATAAATCAGCCCCAAACAGACACGATGCCTCACTTACCTTTACGCTGACTACCTACAGGCGCATAAAGAGGTGCTCCGGGAACTTTAGCTCTAAACAAATCTCAATATACTCACATGCCCTCAAATACTAAGGAAGCATGCGCGCAAATTTTACGTTACGTTAACCCCAACGCTTTTAAACAAACTACACTCAAACAAAATAAACAACGCTAAATATTTCCTGTAATTATTGCAAAGTCAAAATTCAAATATGTACTAGCATCATCTACAAAATTCTGTCATCATTTTAACTCAAAATCAGATCAGGTAAATCCGGGTAAGTGTGGATCTGGGTTAAATGTGAACAGATCGTTTAAATGCGCCATCTGTCGTACCAACTGCGCATCATAGTATTCTACGTTACTGTCCCAAAGTGAACAGGTGCAGAAACTCTTAGTAGCGTTTGTATCGGCCAACGTGTTCCACGTGTTTAGATTGTTACAGTACGAGTTGTCAGTTCCACCAAAAAAATAAAAATTTAAATAATTCTTAAGGTGCTGACGTATTTTAATTATACAGGGAGGGTGTCTACTGCGTGGACGGAGGATTGCTCCTTAACTATTAGAGATATTAAAACCAATTTTGGTGTGGTAATACACGATCATCCATTCTAAAAATATTTAGGTATATTCAGGGTGATTGACAAAAATATGCCAACCGAAACCTGTATTTTTTAAATAGAACACCCTGTATATTTTTGCTCATTTTTGGATTCACTGTTACATTTAGAATAAAAGTATAGAAATTTGTATCTGTATCACTAACCGTTCTGCAGATATCGCCACTTTAGTACCAAAATAGAGATAACTTTGGAGCTACAATGCGAGCGTTGTCACCATGATTTTGTAAATCTGTTTATACCACCGACTATTAATAATAGTCTACTAACAAACAAACTGGGGAATTTTTCGAAATCATATAAAACTATACAGAATGATTAACTTACGCGAAATGTAATTATTCTCAATTTTTTCAAATGCAACACCCTGTATATTTTTCACCTTTCGATTCCCCGTGATAAGTATATACTAATTGATAATGAGTTTCCTAGCCATAAGACTGACCCTTCTTGAGATATTGACGCTTTTACGTAAAAATATTCTAAAATACAAATTTACTATAACAATAGAATTCAACAAAACCAATCATGTAGGCTAACCGCTCGTAGTAAAAAGGAACAATTGCATCTATTGTTTTGACGTTTGTATAACCACTAAAATATCGTTCCACTAGCTTGTGTGTTTTTGGATTGTCGTTAGGACAATTTTTATATAAAATGAATTTTTCCAAAGAAATGGACGGTATGATCTTTATTTACGGCGAAGCTCAAAGAAATGCGTTGATGGCTACGCGTTTGTACTGTGAACGATACCCAGAGAGAAGACAGCCGCGGAAAGAACCGTTTATGAATGTAGCTGAGATATTTACAAATTCTGGAAGTGTATGTTATCTCAATTGCGCAAAAACAAGCCCAAATGATGAAATTAAGTTTCAAATTGTGGCATCTCTTATAGAAAATCCGCAAATTAGTACCAGATAGCTAAGTACACATCGAGGCCTAAATAGAAATGCAGTTCGCAGCTTTATTAAAAAAAAACAAATTGTATCCTTATCATATCGAGCAACATCAAGCTTTAAGTGAAATAGATTTTCAAAATCGTGAATCTTGCTGCCAACGGGTAACTACTAAAGTACATAAGAACCCAATTTTTTTAATAACATTCTATTTACGGATGAGGCAACTTTTCACAATAATGGCAATATTAAGACACATAACTTATGATCACTATTCAGATTTTAAGGGTTTTTGATCACCAGCATCGATGGTCAGTTAATGTGTGGTGTGGTCAATCAATTTTAATGTGGTTGGTCCTTTTTTCTTTGATGGGAGTCTTACTGGAGAAAGATATTCACAGTTTTTGGAAAATGATTTACCCGAGCTTTTGGAAAATATCGAGGAAGATAATATTCGTACGATGTGGTTGCAACTGGATGGCGCCCCTCCACACTATGCAGTCAACGTTAGGCAATATCTCGATAGAACTTATCCGATGAGGTGGATAGGACGAGGTGGTGTACAAAACTGGCCAGCCAGATCACCGGATCTTAAGCCCCTTGATTTCTTCTTTGCGGCTACGGTAAAGAAAAAGTTTACCAACATCCTTCCACCATAAGCAATGATATGAACCATAGAATTAGAGCTGCGTTTCAATCCATTTCGCGTCTAATGTTATTGCGAGTGAATCTTTCGTTTACTGATCGAATTGCAAAGTGTTTCGCTAGGAGTGGTCAGCATTTTGAACATTTAATTTGAATTTACGGTTTTATTCGATTATGGTTACTTATTCAACTTATTTTTAGGTGTAGAGAATTATTTTATTGTTTAGTTATTAATTAAGTTTTCCTATCAGTTAAAGAATTTATTTGCCATTCATATTTTCTTATTTGCTGTGGATTTTGTTTTATTTGTTCTTCTGTATGTCAATATTTTCAAAAGAAGCGTCAATATCTCAAGAAGGGTCCGTATTATGGCTATGAAACCTATTATCAATTAGTATCTACTTTTCCTGGGGAATAGAAATGTGAAAAAATATACAGGGTGTTGAATTTGAAAAAAGTGAAAAAAATTACATTTCACGTAAGTTAATCATAGTTTCACACGTTTTTGAAAAATTTCCCAGTTTGTTTGTTAGTAGACTATTATTAATAGTCGGTGGTATAAACAGATTTACAAAATCATGGTGACATCGTGGTTCCAAAGTTAACTCTATTTTGGTACTAGAGTGACGATATCTGCCGAACGGTTAGTGATACAGATGCAAATTTCTATACCTTCATTCTAAATGTAACAGTGAATTCAAAAATGCAAAAGTATACAGGGTGTTCAATTTAAAAAAGCACAGGTTTGGGTTGGCATATTTGTGTTAAAACCCCTGTATATACCTAAATATTTTTAGAATGTAGGCCCAATGGTCGTGTATTACCACACCAAAATTGGTTTTGATATCTCTTATAGTAAAGGAGCAATCCTCCGTCCACGCAGTAGACACCCACCCTGTATATCAAAGTGTATTACAATGTAACTATCTGAACAGTTTCATTAACGGATTGTCTAAAAATGGCTTGTTCACACTTAACTCACTTATTTTGTATTTTGAAGATAGTGTGAACATTTTACTGGGGTAAATGTGAACTTAATATTTTATATGTAATGTGTGAACAACTTCGGTTTTATTTACAGATAATGGCACGAGTGTATTTAAGAAAAACTCAAAGAGGTTCTACTGACTCTAAAGAAGATCTAAAACATGCCATAAATGAAATAAAAAAAGGAACAGTGACTAAGCATCGAGCACAAAAAAGTTTCATATTCTAAAAACCACTTTATTATACCATTTGTGGCCAAAAAGGTGACTCTCGAGGTGGCACAACTATTATTCCACGAGAAGATGAAGCCCGGTTAATCAATGGACTTCAAGGAGTGGAAAACGGGGTTTTGGTATTACTAGAAAGGAACTTTTGTTGATAGTTGCCGAATATGTGAAAGAAAATAATCTCAACAAATATGAAACCTTGATGAAACTTCTTTTCGTTATGACCCATCGACGACCAAAATCGTTGGAGATAGGGGTAAACCATCCTCCAGGACACTATCAAGTGCGGGTAGAGAAAATGCAACTGTGTTAAGTGCTGTATCAGCATCTGGCTTAAAACCTCAACCGTTGATCATTTATAAGGGATAATGTATAAATGGGACGCTTGTGTTCCAGATGAAAAAAGTTCCTATGAAGGCACTGCAGTTGCAGCTAGCAAAAATGGTTAGATGTAGTCCGACATATTTTTGAATCATTTTCAAAAAACGCGTACCTTCGTTTGGACTAGAACGACGAGTTTCGGTCATATTTGATGGACGTAGTATCCACAACACTATTTCCTTAATTGAACTGGCAATGTCAGATAATATTACAATTCTGAAGTTACAGCCTCATATGAGCCACCTCCTGCAATCACTTGGTCAGGCGTGAAAAGGCTTTAATACAACAGCTATCATAAACGGATTCAAAAATCTGGAATGTATCCGTTTAACCGTGATGTTATACCAGAAGACAAGTACGATGTTGACTGTTTAAAAAAGTGGAAATAAAAGGTTTCAAATGGCAATAAAATGTCCCCGAAACAACTCTTCGAAATACCAATTCCTCATGTGTTGAACATCCCACAGCATGACAAATTGTCCTCAGCTCAGTACATCGCAGCAAGATGTACTGATCGACAAAATACATTAACACCAAAAATGTCAGTTGAATAACTTACTCAAAAAAGTGAAATGCCCAGGTCAAGAACAACCTCTAAAATTAAAATAGAAAAGGGTGGCCCCAGGATCAGAACTTATCACTTCAGCTCAAGTTTTGCCTGAACTGCAGGAACATCAAAAAATTGCAGAAGAAAAGACTACTTCCAAAAATTTAAAAAACAAAATTAAGTCCAAACGTAAACCCACAAAAAAACTCGATAGTGACACATCAGATGAAAGGTATGAAGAAGTGCCTCTAATTGATTCGGATGAAGATATAGATCCCGAGAGTCCTTATACCAGTAATTTCAAAGATAATCAAGAACAAGAGACATCGTTTGAAGTTGAAACAGGAAAATGGGTGCTAGTTAAATACACCATTAATAAAAGATTCAGACATTTTGTTGGGCTCGTATTAAATAAAACTGATGTTGGATGTGAACTGTACAAAAAACAATTTCAATTAGCCACAAATCCATGACGTCGATACTGTGACAGTTGAGAATATTGGAAAAATTCTCCCCGACCCTAAACAAGGACGTCGAGGAGATACCTTAGTATTTTCATGTGATTCTGCGGGATATAATTTAATTTAAGTTCGCCAACAAAATAAAAAAGTTCATAATTTTATTAATTTTTGTCGAATAAAAGCGTTCAAAAAACGAAAATGTAGCTGTTAATAGTATATTATTTTATAAGGAGCTAAAGTGACACTTTTTGTGGCGAATCTGTAGGTTTGAGGGACGAACGTAGTGAGTTCGGCAAATACAGATGAGCCACAAAAAGTCACTTTGCTCCGTATAAAATATACTATTTTTTCTTCAGACGTTTTTTACCCTTAAATGTGAAATAAGGAAAAATAATTAGGTTGTGAAAATGAGGAATAGTTAGATTTACTTAGCGTGCTCTGTCAAGCAGCAGTAGACGTTGCTAGGTTTCGTTGAAAACAATGCATTAAACAAGTTGAAAATTGTGAAGATTCTTCGTGCGCGTTATTTTAAGAATTTTATTAAACTTTTTGTTCCTATTTGTGTAAATTAAAATATTACATTGTTAGGAGAATGACGGATTTGGAGAACTACTCTCCGTGTGAAATTACTGAAGCTGTTCATATTTTGCCGAATTAGTAACAAAAATGAAAAGTTCGACAATGTGATACCAATATTCGATGATAAAATCATTATTGAGCACTCGACATGGCGTAGATACAAGCAAATACTTGCAACTTCGCGCATATCTAAAGAAGCAGAATGAAGGATACACCCCAAAGCAGGCCAAAGTATTTACAAACCTTTTTAACAAATTTTTGTCGGAAGCGTCGGACGAAAAATACTTGGTAATGAAGGTTAGTTTTAGAAATAGAATGAAAATAAGCCTTTATATTTTGGATTTTTTTAAATAGTTTTGATTACTGGCGTCTCAGGGGTATGTTGTTGCGATGAATTGGTGAAGATGAAGGTAGACTACATTGAGAAACTGAAAACTCTGCTACATATTAAAATTCCAGACAGAAAAACAAAAAAAATTAAATCCTTTACAGTTGTAGGGCAATCTTTCAATATATAACAAATATGTTGCTTTGCGCCCACGAGATATGAATGATCGCCGACTTTTTTTTTAATATGGAAATGGAAAATTCTCAAGAGCGGTGATGGGAATCCATAAAATAAGTAGTGTTCCTAGGGAGGTAGCTTTTTTCTTAAAATTAGCAAACTATACAGAATACACAGGGTATTGTCTAAGAAGAACCTCAGCTACACTGTTGGTGGACGGCGGCGCAAATTTAATGTGTTTGAAGCGCCATGGTGGCTGGAAATCCAGCACTGTAGCTGAGCGTTATATTAAAGACTCTCTAGCAACAAAAAAAGAGGCAGCCTTGAAAATGTTTGCACCTAGTGCAAGCGCTACAAGTACAGAAGTTCATGTAGAAGAGGAAGAATTAAGACCATTTCTTTAGAACGCAGCGAGACCTCCACTGTTACCTCTGGCGGATATTATTTTGGAGAAAATGTTAGTTTTTATCATTGTACTTTTAATCTTTATAACTCTAAGCAATAAATTTGTTTTCGTTGTTTTCCAAGTTGGGTGTTTGAGTTATTAATTTACATTACTTTTGCATCCGAAGCGAGGGGGTGCAAAAGACTTTTTCAGCCGCCGGTGAAATGTTAAACTTTAACGTTGTCAGGTGAAGTTTAAAACGTCATATTTTATTGACGTCTGAAGAAAAAATAAATTTCGCACTTGCCGCAACTTTACGTACACTTAAAATAAATGAATTTAATAGACGCCGAATTCTCACTTGCCCCATATTCTGAGGAAAGTCTGAACACCAGAGATCGTTTCAAAAAATTCATAATTTAAAAAATATACCTTCAGTATTCATTTTTTAGTCAAAATTATTTTAGAGAAACTATCTTTTAGTCTCCTATTAAAATACCAAATAATTGTAAATGTGTTCACACTTACCTGTGTTTACCTTAACTAAACATATACCAAACCAGTGTCGTCAAAAGTTTCTAATTAGTTACGTTAAACAAAACAAATTTAATGTAAAAAAGAACTATAAAGAAACTACATGAAACTAAATGCGTCAAACTTAAGAACTTGCTATCTGGTCACTTTCGTGTCAAATCAATAAAATTTTAACACTATAAAATTAGCTTCTAATAACATCATTTAGTAAAACACAAATTTTTAATAATTACGCCTTCGTTATTCGGGAGGAGATTACAATTAATGCTCATAAATCCAATTAAACATTCATCTATTGAAAGAACACAAGTCATAAAATAATACAATCCACGATACATATAATTAATTTACGGCCGCACTAATTCGTGGCCGGTTACCTAAAAAATTTGAGTAGGGAGAAATACTACCCCTATTTATAAATCGGCCAAACTTGCAAGCTATGGCCACTACCTTAGTTTAAATTTGAAGCTAATGTTACCTAAATACTGATAAAATTCAAAACATTTACATAAACAATTGTTACATCGAAAATTATGAATTCTACAGCGTGAAATTTTTATACACATAAACCTGAAGTACATTCAAATACCACTCTTAAAATATTCCAAACGCAGATAAAAGTAGGACGTCAAACCTACTTAAAATAACATCACTGGGCTAACAATTCAACACACACGAGTACGTTTATCTACTCACTTCTGTATAGTTAAGTTGTAAACAATTGTAAGATAAGCACAAACACTTGAATATGCAAAGTTAGATTACCTTCTAGAAATACGCTTGAAAACTTTTCCTCCAGGTTATAGTGGAATCAATCTGGGCATAATCAGTTTCCTCATCGAGGATCTCAACAGGAAACTCCTAGATGTGACTTCCATATAGCAAAATCGATAACGTTACGTTACGACTGAATTCGACTTTGTAAAGTTTCTATTCACAAACGCATTACGCACGATATTATTTATACGATATTAACTTAATAAGGTAGCTTTATTACAAGTCTGTTTAGGATTTAAAATCACTATTTACAAATTTAGGTACAGTGAGAACTGGTATATTACAGGCTGATTGCAAATAAGGTTCGGGCACACAATACTCCACCATAAGCAATATATAAAATCTGAAAAAGCGATTAAAACTCCGTAAATCAGGAAGCACTTGAGATCAGAAACACTCTCCTAATTTCGGAACCGAAAGGCAGGTCTTGTTAACCACGATCAAAACCACATAAAGTTCCCCGGCTTGGTGAACCACCAACAAAACCTCAAAAAGGCGAAAAGGACGCGGACCATGATACGTTCAGAAGCGCAGGGAACGTCGACGGTAAAATCTGTGCTCTCTCTTCTCCTCACAACTGCACTTAACCAGATTAAGACCAGGTCTGAAGACACACACTCAAGCGTACGTCCATTTCGTCAGTTTTCAATTTTAATAACAACAACCAATCATACTGCTCATTACATTCAACATCAACCGCACAAAAAAAAACACTTCTCGGTAAAATAACAAAGAAATTACGTCATATTTTCTCCTAATTCCGCGATTTTACATAGAAACTGATGGAAAGCTTTTCAAGTAACTAAGGGATTCTCTCACTCTACTGTGCACATGCACCGTAGAGGGCATATTGTAGTTCAGATAAATATGGCGTTCTCCTATAATGATAGTTCTTAATTAAACCCGAATCGGTATGCTTTACCACAAAAGATTCTTGGCACCATTTAGAACCTTATATCTTGTTTGTCTCAAAACTCTATTGTAATTACACTCAATAACAAATTGCGTTTTTTAATTTTAAACCTTGGAAAAATTTATACGGTATTTACGATTTTAATTTTAATTAGTTTTAACAAAGGAATCCATTTTAAACTAAATACGACAAATTCTAATCCGAAATACAATATAAAGCTTTATAACATCAATAGCGCACGATACATCAACTTAATTTTAAAAGAACGTAATTTCCCCTTTAGACTAACAAAAATTCCTAAAACCTAAAATATTAAGAATAACTTATTTACAGAAAGACTATTCTAACACTACTCTAATTGTAACGCAAGCATCAGCTGTGAATGAAAATCAAATCTTGAATTAACATTATTCGTAACAACAAACAAAGAAAAGCTATACGTCTTCACTGAAATTCCAAATTTTAACTTGTAATTAAAAATAACTCTAACATCCTCAGATAGCAACAAAAAAAATTATCTAAAGTAATTTACGTAGAATGTTCACACCCGGCGAAACTAGATTGCATGTTTTAAAGTTAAAAAGATGAAAAATATACTTTTTAGCTTCCAACCTACATATACATATGTAGGTATAGAAGGTTATGCAATCGACTTTTTTTTCACTATCGCTAAATCGACTTTTTAGCTCATTTTAAAACGTTTGGCCAAATTTCGCCAAAATCGCCCAAAATGTCTGTGTGGCTGTGTGTGGATGTATGTTAATATCCACGATAACAGATTTTGGGAGAAATCCAGCGTCGACGAGGGGGTTTATCAGGGGCAATTTTTTGTATTTATCAAATATTTCTAAAACAGCTGCATATTTCGAAGATATAGAAATAACTGGATATAGACCTTAAACATATCGATTAATTCTGTGCTATGCAATTTTTTGATATGACGTGTAATTTAGCGGCAAAAAAATTCCTAAGGTATAATTTAAGTGTTCAATCCTTTTCAATATCTAAATAAATAATGATTAATTTAACAAGAAAATGTGTGCACATATTTTTTAAAGAAAATTTAATTTTATTTAACTTGTCTTTATAAAGGTTCTTAAAATAAAGCGAAATAAGTATGAAAATTAAATAAATATGATTGAAAAACTGTTTTGGAAGTTTTAAATGTCTGTTTGACGTAAATTATTGTTTTTGTTTTTACAATGTTGCCTATTTTCGTAATTAACTTATTATAAAAGCGGTCGCATAATTATCTTTACCCGTAACCACTGTTGACAGGTCAATTTGACCATACACATTATTAATATTTGAATTACTCGCGTATCTGTTGAATCAGCGCAGACTTCGTTCAGGAGTGTATCAAGTAATTATAGGTTAGCCGAGTATTAAAGCGGCTGGAGTGTAGGTGTCAGTTTCGCAAAGTTATAAATATATTATTCTTTTTCTGGTCAATTTGACCCATATACAGTAAGTACGTTATTGCAATTTTTAGAATGTTATTATATATAAATATGAAGTTGTAGAAGATATAAGAAATGGAAAGCCGTCCTAGCTGTTCGAAAACGGTCAAATATACTGATGACAACTTTGAGGCTACTATGATAAAATGGTGCAACGAGGCGGAAGATGAAGAAAGTGATAACGAATTTGAAAATTTTGAAGATATAGATAGTGATCACGATTAAAATTCTCTTGAAGAAGGTGGTGAATCAGATATAGCGAATTTAGAGGATGAGCTAAGTGAAAACGCGGATAATTACAATGCAACTTTTCATGGAAGGAATAACTTTACTTGGTCAGCAGAACCAAAATTTAGATCAAAAACAAGGCAACATAATATTATTCAAGAGCGTCCGAGTTTACGAGGACCTGCACGTCTTTCAGAAGCTAGTCCAGAAGAGTTGTGGAAGCTACTTATTGACAACAACATATTATCCCAGATATTAGCTGGACAAATTTTCGAATTGACAAAGAAAAAACAAAATATAAAAATCAAAATCGGCCTGAATTGAAAACTCTACATATGATAGAACTAAATGCATTTATAGGGATTCTTTTTTATACCGCAGTGTTCAAATCAAATCATGAAGACATCAATTTGATATTTGCAACTGACGGAAGTGGCAGAGATATTTTTAGGGCTGTTATGCCCAAGGAAAGATTTGCCTTCCTCCTAAGAGTTCTCAGATTTGACGATCCTGAAACAAGAATTGAACGAAAAAAAAATAGATCAGGCAGCGCCAATTTCTTTGATTTTTGACACTTTTGTAAAAAATTGCCAACAATTATACAGTTTAGCATCTTGTGCAACTATAGACGAAATGCTGGTAAGCTTTCGTGGCAGATGAAAGTTTCGTGTATATATGCCTAACAAGCCTTGTAAATATGGTATAAAAATAATGGCAATAACAGACGCTAAAACACATTATTTGCTAAATGGATATATCTACGTTGGAAAAGATTCTGATGGACAAACTCTTTCCATGGAGGGACAAAACTTTTCTAAACCAACTCAGTCTGTTTACGACTTTCTACGCCAATTTACAAAACTAATCGCAACGTAACTGCTGACAATTGGTTTACGTCATTAGAACTTGTTCGCGAATTGAAAGCCAATGGGGTCACATATGTTGGTACTATAAGAAAAAAAAAAAAGATATTCCTTAAGAATTTCAACCCAATAAGAATCGTGCTGTTCAATCTACATTATATGGTTTCACTGACGAAATTAGTTTGGTATCTTACGTTCCAAAAAAAAATAAAGCAGTAATGCTAGTAAGTTCTATGCATCACACCAAATGTACTGACGTTCAGACAAAAAAACCCGAAGTTATTATTTACTATAACTCAACAAAGGGCGGTGTCGATGCTCTCGATGAGAAATGTGCCACGTATTGTACAGGGCGTAGAACCAGGAGATGGCCTTTGGCAATATTTTATAGAATTTTAGATATAAGTGGTGTAAATGCATATGTACTTCATAATGAATGTAAGAACAATCCAAAAATGGAAAGAAGCAATTTTTTAAAGTCTCTTGCTAAAGAACTTGTAACGCCTGAGATGAAACGTCGATTGGATAATACCCACACGATTCAAGAAATAAAAATTATGATTAGAAGGATTCTAAAAATTCAAGTAGAAGTTGAAGATAATCCTACATTGAAACTTGAAAAGCGAAAAAATTGTTATATTTGCCCATATCAGAAGAGTAGAAAAGCATCTCGCGCTTGCGTGAGTTGCAAAAATCCTGTGTGTTCCCAATGCTCGCAATTAATTTGCAAAAATTGTGCTAATTAGAGTAATGTTTGGTATATGCGTTGTTTTGTTTTATTATACCAACAAAAAATTGTAATTTTTTATTAAATAAACTTATGTTCTTGTAATGTGCATTGTTTTGTTTCATTATACCAAGAATTGTAATTAAACAAAGATATTTAGATATGGTCAAATTAACCCACCAACAGTAACTATGTAACTAAAATAGGGTCACAGTGGTTACGGGTTAAAGAAATTGTTATTAATGGTGTATTCTGTAACAAGGTTAGAATGAAAATTCGATGCGAGTGAAAAATTCCGAACGCGAGCCGAAGAGGAGCGTGAAGAATCACGAGCATAGCGAATTTTTATTCTAACTGAATAACTGACTATACATTCCACACGACCAAAAATTTGAAATAAATATCTTTAAATGGAAATGAAACAATGGTAATTTAAATAACAGTAATTACAGTTAAAATGGTATAAAACTTGAAAAAACATTTATTCTATTTTGTGTTAATAGTTATATTTATAGTATTTGCACAATTCTCGAAATGAAAAACTGGTGTATATGAAGAATTTTCAACTATATGGTTCATGGAAGATGAACTAACACTCACAGAATTTGTAGTGGGGGCATGTAACTGAGTATTAGATCCAGTAATTAACGAGACTATTTTATTTGCTGTATTCATTCGATTTTGCAATGAATTTTCGATATATCCTTCTGCCACTTGAGAAGACTTCAACCCCCATGCCTTTTTAAAGTTTCCAAATCTGCGCATGCGTCTCGTAACACAGTTGCAGGCGTCCTTCAATAACAATCACCAGTGTATTCTTGAGAATTTGTTTGGGCATTTTACCAATTACTTAATTTGTGCACTTTCCTTTTTGGAAATTAACAAAAAAATTATTAACAGGGATGTCATGTGGTCTCAAAAGACAATATTTTTTTACAATGGTGTGGAATTCTCCTGTTGTGGTAAATTCCCTTGGTTTTTTAGATTTTGTTTGGAATGACTATTAAAAATGCTGTGCCCAGATCTCTTACATCAGAAATCTTTACATTGTAGACATCATTTTTGCAACATGCTCCCGTAACACCAATGACAAAAGCGTCCTAAAAAATATTTACATAAATTAACAAGTTACATTATAATTTTGTTGTTGTTCCTTGCACGCTAACGCGGGCCACATCTTAAATACCTTCTGTTCACGTGAAATAATAACAAAGGTCCAAAAAATTAAACTTTATTTTATGCAAAGAACTCGCCCTGGGTTAACATTAGGCCTTAGACTAAATGGAATTTTTTTTTATGTATTGTAAGAAAGTATTTCACCTCTTCTCCTAACACTAGGAGAACCCCAAAAGCAAGCATTTATTTAAGTTGTAGTATCCCAAGGTACCCTATCCTTAAAAGTGTAATTTAAAATTACTCTCAATAGTTAAGACTATAACATTTTTAAGAGCATAATATTAAACTTATTCGCGATAAGAGAAATTAAAAAAAAAATGTGTAATGGATGTATCTTGACTTTATTGACAATAATGATACTCTTACTCAAATTATTTGCTTGCCTTACCTTGACTTTCCTGGCAATAATTAAAACATTAGAATTTATTTACAAGTGTAATATTGAATTACTCGCAAAACTCGAATCTGGTAAATAGAATTGGCCGTCTAGTGGTAGGCTACGCTGTGTTATATGAATGAGGTTAAGTGTTGCATCATAGTGGGGCAGATAAACAATGAAACTACTCAAATTAGAATTAACTAGCTTTGTGCAATGATGGTTCAACTCGTTAATTTGCGAAACTGAGAAATAACCGCCAAGAAAACCCAGTTTGTTAATAAATCAGCAATTTTACAAGTACAATAATAAATCAAGTAAAAAAAAAAAAAAAGTTCAATATGCCTATATAACAAAATATCATTAAACCAAGTTAAAGTACGTATAAAACTGTAAAATTAAGTAACAGAAAAAAAATTAAAAGCAGTTTAAGTACACATAAACATAACAAAAAAAGTAAACAGTGAAATCACAACCACAATTGTGTCATAAATAAATCAGAATAAAAATTGTGACACTAAACATGTGGCGTTACACAACCGATCATGCCGGCATTTAAGTTAACAACAAAGTAAACAGGAAAAAATGCAGACCAAGTCACACATAAAATACAAGAAACAGTAAAATTAAGCAGGTAACAATAAAATAAGTGTTATGTAGTTTAACTACACTTAGACAAGGACACAAAAAATAGGCAAGGAATTTACTTAATTGTTTCTTGATTAAAAACAAAAAAATACATACGTACAATTACAATAAATTACACAATAAAAAATCAGTTCATAGACAAACAATTGTAAATCAGGTGGTTGAATCAAAGACACAGAACTATTAATTTTTAAAACATGTACTCGTCCGTAGCAAACCCTATAGGTCTCGAATTTTAAAGCAAAAAACAAAGACGTCTTTTGATTTGCGATATATTCCAATGTAATTACTTACTAACTGGCGACGTTTTTACTCAGAATCCGTGTGTATATAAATGTTCAACGATTCGTCACGGTCTTTCGAGGGAACATGTTTTCTACCCCAACATATGTTTTTCTTTTCAACCCTTAATGTATGTAACATTCAAATATTAGTTTCATAAGATACATTAAATAAAACATCCCGAAACACACTATGAAATTATGACTTATTAACGAGATACTAAATCCATTAATTATCTTTTCTTCGCAGTAACAGCTGCGATTTAAAAATTTTTATTACAATAATAAAGTTTTCTCAGTCCGCTACCTACAAAGTGTATTACGAAATTGCACTGTGAATTTTCTGCACAGATTTCTCTTGGCCTCAGTTTCTATCTTTCGAAGAGTTAAAACGAAAAACGTTCTACTTAGTTTTGAAGTAGTATCTGTAAGATATACGTCATTGTGTTAGATGATATACTGTGATGTACTACAACTAGTACAGATTTATGTATTTTAATTTATAAATTAGAATTAAATATATTAAAAAAATTAACACAGTGACTGCTGTATATTTGATAGTCCAAACAGGGTGTGCGTAGGGGAGGTAAAAGAATAATTAAAGGGGTTGTTGATTTTAAGATGTGCCACATGTCTAACCATCATATGGCATAAAAAAGGAAATGGGCTCGACTAAGCTCAGGCGTAGGGTCGGAAGAGCGGAGAACACTTGGATGCGTGGTGGTTTTGGATGTATAGCTCAAAGGGATGGTGATATGGTTATATAGAAACCGGATGTAAGTAGGCGCCACATGCTTTAATAAGGAGGTACTCAACAAGTTTTGAAAGGAGAGTAAACCCTGCAAATCCTGAAACAGGATTTACCAAAAAAAAGAGAAATAGAAATGAAAGGAAGAAATAGAAATGAGTTAAAAATTCCCTCGATAAAGTAATTTTATTGTCGATATCCTGGCGAAAGAATAAAAAAATAAAGTAACATTCAACCAAAGTCCACGATGGCAAGCAGTGAGCCTCAGCTTGTGCCCACGGCAATTCCAATTTAAATTTCAATAAAAAAAATAGTAATAAAATTATTATATACCCCCTTCCGGCCGCTGTAAGATCTTACTGTTCGTATTCGGAATTGGCTAATTTAACACATAATCCCATTGGGATGTTTAGTAAAAAAAATTTAATTAATGAGCTTGCTTGCCTTACGCTTCACATAGTATACAGTAAATTGGAAAGCTTGTTCGGTCCACAGTAAATAACTACCGTAACAATTAAAGAAATCAAGAAATTTAGAAGAAATAACGCTGAACAACCTTGTCCACAGGAAGAGGTAATGTACATAGCACATAAAGATTACGAGACAAAATTACAAATTCATATGAAATTAAATGTTTAACTTTTGCAGTAGTTCACGGTAATACAAATAATCGTTACACCCGGTATATTTCAATTAAAACAGGAGTTAAATCGTTTGGTGAATGTAGCCACAGAAGCTAGAATTAATTAGGTTAAAATAGAAGCTATACCTTGTTTGGGTGGGGTCTATCCAGTCACTTTTAATAATTCAATTAAAGTGTTGCTTGTAATTGAGTGCATATATATATATATATATATATATATATATATATATATATATACATATATCGTTTTAGATAAAAGAATTTTGTGAAAGTGAACTGCTGGAAGCACCTTAAATATATAAACTTAAATTAAGAGGTAACAATTGTCAATTATTTGATTACAAAATTAATATCAGTACATTTATATTCGATGTAGAAATTCATTAAGAACCTCCTAGGTGAATTTGAAATTTAGAAACACAATCGTGTAACCAGGTGATAAAGAAAAAGATCTGACCTTTATTGTTGAAACTTTTGCTTATTTGATCTTGCAAATTTCGAGTACTATTCCAATGAAGCAGCCTTCACGTATATGGTCAAGGCTCTTTGGATGTAATGTAACAGTAAAATGTGGGCAGAAAATTTAAGAAGGAATGCCGTTAGAAATGTAGGTAGTACGGAGATGCTCTTACTGGTAAAGTATTACTTTAAGTGAGAATTTTCCAAAAAGATTATGCTTCAGCATCCAGAGCCAGAAACGAAAAATTCTCTAGAAACTCAAAATCCACCATCAAGGGCGTTCTTAAAAAGGAATAAAGAAAAATTGGCCAACACCTAAAAATCAATTTTACAAACTTGAGAAGATTTGTATTTAATCATTGTTGCCAAAAGTTAAAATGTGTAGAAAATAAGTATTTATTATATGTATATGTATTATTTGACCCTAATAGATCCCTAGGTTCCTTTTTAACTGCTTTATATTAAATGATCCGAAATCTCAGAGATGTCGCTGAAGGTATTAAATTTGACTTATTTGAACTAAGTATGAGATGTGTACAAAAGTTACATACGTTAATTTAAATGCAATAAGAGATGCGTAAAAATTTGCGAAATAGTGTATTGGAAGAATTCAACCTAAGAATAAATTGCTGTTTTTAGTAAGTAAATTTGACCAAATGACTCAACGTTATCAAAAAGAACCGTTTTCCAATTAAACACGTAACAGATGAGAATTAAGAATGTTTTTTTTATATAAAGTAGAATTGACAGGTATTGTTCCACAATTATTAATTGCTTTTTCTTTCAGTGAATGCTTATAATATTGTAATCTATATGAAAAGGTAAATTAACTATATTTGACAAGTTTACGAATCTTGTGTGAAAATTGTAAGAATGGTTTAGGTTTATGTTTGTTCTATGTTGATGAACTTTATTTCTTTATGTGATGTGTTTTTTATGTTTAGTGGTTCCTTCTACAATTCAAAAATTATTTTAGGAATGGATTTCGGTTCTCTATTTGGAATTGAGTTATATTTACAGTTGAAAACTTTTCAACTCGTGTTTCTTTGCATGGTAGTTGAAAACCTTTGCATATCTTCCGTTAAGATGATTTAACCTTATGAATGCCTTACCCTTCAGCAAAAAATTATGTTATGCCTTAAAGGTTGATGAATTAGTTTCAGATGATACTAGGTTAATTGTGCATCGTATAGATACAGCTGATGCCTCACCTATAAAACAGAGACAATATTTACTATCTCTCGCAAAAGGTTTATACATCACGAAATGGAAAAAAGTTACAGTTAGGTGTGATTAATGAATCAAACAGCCCTGAGTCCTCTCCGATGCTTTTAGTTAAGAGAAAGAACCGTGACTATCGAGCCTGTTATGATACTAGGAAATTAAACGGTGTGACAAAAAAAGATTCGTATACCTTCCCTTATGCAGATTATATATTTGATTTGCTAGGTTTAGCTAAGCTTTTGTTTTCCATTGATCTATCTAAATCATTTTGGCAAATTGGTTTAAAAAGGAATCGCGAGCAGAAACTGCGTTCACTGTTCTAGGTAAAGATCTTTTTGAGTATGTTGTGATACCGATGGGTTTTATTAATAGCCTTCAGAAACTTTCAAAGATGTATGGCAAGAATATTCAATCCATCTCTTTTAGGCGAACAGGTGATCGCATGGATAGTTGCTTCTCTAGATAACTCTAGATATCTCTACATATAACTACATTACATAATGTTCCTCAACGATTAAAGGGTGCTGAATTCACTTTTAATCGCGAAAAATGTTAACTTTCCGACCGCCTCTTTTTTTTGTGGGTTTTCTTGTTGATCAATATAGTCTACGTACTGATCCAGAAAAAGTTTCATCAATTATTAACTTCCCCATACCTAGAAAAAGTATCGAAATAAATCATGTTTGTAAGTTATAAGCCATTGCTGTAGATTTATTAAGGATTATGGCCAACTCTCAGCCACCCATGTCTTCCCTTTTGAAAGGAAAGTTAAAGGTTATTAAGCAGGCTGATGAATCCAGCAACTTACCTGTCGGTGTATTATTATTTCAGGAATATGATGGTTCTGAACATCCAATTTCTTAAGAAAGTCGTCCATTAACTGATTCTGAGAAGAAGTATGCAGCTACAGAAGGAGAAGTTTTGGAAATTATTTTTGGTATTGAAAATTTTCGAGATTACGTTGAAGGTACAAAGTTTACGGTTATTTCAGATTGTGTAGATTAACTAGCTGGAGTTCACGTTTGTCCCAATTTTTGATTCTTTTCCAGGGTATCTCCATTATTTGAAGAGACAGACGGTTGTGGTTTTCGCGTCACTGTGCTACCTTTTTGTAAAACAAATAAGGTGCAAATAGATTTTGCCTAGCTTTAATTGTTTCTGAGTTACAGGGCGATTGCGAAAAATTGAACCCCCCTTGTAACTCGCTTAGTTATTAATTTTTTCAAAAAGTGAAAACTGTTGCTTATAGATGTATTTACGTAGAATCCAATTTTTTTGTAACGAGTATGCTTTTTGAGTTATAACACAAACTTACGTTTTGTTTAATGGAACACCCTATATATTTTGAGTGAAATGAAATCCTGTATGTAGGCTTTCCAAAAATATATAACTTTTATGGCAAATTTTATTTATCATCCAGAGAAATATTGAATTTTAATTAAGATATATATATATATATATATATATATATATATATATATATATATATATATATATATATATATATATATATATATATATATACATATATTTTGAAACTTTCTCAGTTTCCATGGAAACCCGAAATCTATACAGTCAGAGTTATTGACATTCAATGTAATGCTGTTTTATGAAAACTAAAAATAAACATGAATAACTTGGAAAATTTCGAAAAATATATATGTTTGTGTGCTTTATTTAAAGCAACGAACATTTAAATGATGCCTTCCAATTACATTTTGACAGGTAACTTAATAAACCAGTGTAAATTTAAATTTGAAGTAACTGTTTGTATAGGTACCCTGAACGTACCCAACCTGATAAGAGAATATTTGTTCTTATTAAGGAAAATCTAATTAATACCGAATAGTTCGTTAAAAAGCGCCCTAGATCCCATAATAAGGATAATGAAGAGAAAGAAGTTAACACGCTAGCACACACTCATTCAAATTGGAATAGCTCCTCTGGCGAAATAGCTTTATCCGTTGGATTTCCGAGAACAACAGTTGAAAGAAATTTTGAAAAACAAATTTGAGCTTAATTAATATATTTAGGTCAAAATTTACACCCGGGTGATTTTCAATGGCGACTTAATTTTTATAATTAATATCTTGACATGGTGAAAGAAAATGAACATTTCTTTAAGCGGGTGTATTGAATAGAAATAATAAAAGATATTGGAGTCAAGGGAATCCACAACTCACCTTTAAAAGAGAAAGACGGAGGAAATTTGGCATTAGCGTTTCGTGCTTCGTTACAGGACGAAATTTTAAATATTTCATATGTAAAGGAAATTTAACAATACTAAGATATGGCGAAATACTACGAACTCCACTGGAAGATTAGACGATATTCTATTAGATCGTTTTAACAATGTTTTTCCAGCAAGACGCGCCTTCGCGTAATTATTTAGAAATTAGAAATTACTTGAATGAACATTTTCCAAATAGGTGGATTGGCACTAATGGGCCCATACGGTGGCCTCCAAGATCCCCAGATTTACCAGTATTAGGTAGATAATTTAATGGAGAACTTGGAAAATAAGGTGTATTGCAACCGTTACAATAACATAGAGCAATTAAAAAATGCCATTAATCAGAGTTTTAGAACGCAATTAATTTTAAAAAATGCTATGAGAAAAATAAGAAAAATTTGCCAAGCATGTGTTAAATATAATGAAGGACATTTTGAGCATATTTTATAAGTTTTTATTAATATATTGTTTACTTTTTTGTAAATTTATTATTATTCTTATGGAAACTAACTTCATAATTCAACATCATAATTTTGAAATGCAAAAACGCAACAGTAAAAGTTCAATTTTCTTCGAAATGGATGGTGGTGACCATAGTAAAGTTTATATTTTTAGAGAGTGTATATAGAGACAATTTAATTTCAATCAAAATATATAGGGTGTTCCATTAAAAAAACATAAGTTTGTGTTATAATTAAAAAACCACACTCATTAGACAAAATCTAGCTAAGGTCTGTCCAGAAACGAAGCGAAGGAATAAATTGAAATAGTTCATTCATTTTACATATAAGCGGCACACGATTTTGTATTAAGTACTTAATGGATTTCTTAAACTAATTTTAGGATATACCGCTTCCGTACTCTAGCGTTACAACGTAAGTTATTTGGCAATAGCTGCTAATCTTTTAACAACTGGACGTACCTGTTGTTGAGTTCTAAAGTAAAGATCATAGGCGTGTATGATTGCAATGTTTTATTAAAAACTTAAATATAAAAAGTGATTTTAAAGATATCATTGTAATATACCATTTAATTATAAAACACTTCGTTTGTTAGAAATCATTTTATAGAGTTTTCAAATTTAAGGTAAGGCAACAATTCTTTTAATGTGAAAACAGAAAAATTATGTTACAAATAAATAATATCCTTGTTCCTTCCCAACTTTTTATTAGTATTAATTAATTTCATTATGACATATCTAATCAATATTACTTCAGTAATTTTTTATCATAAAACAACCCAACGCTACTGCAATCTGCCAAACATTTTGATTTATTCCTTCGGTTCGTTTCTGGACAGATTACACACCATCTACGTAAAAACATCTATAAGCAACAGATTTTACTTTTTCAAAAAATTAATACATAAGCGAGTTATAAGTGGGGTCCCAAATTTGCAATTTTTCAAAATCGTCCTGCAACTCAGACACCTAGGCAAAGTCTGTCTGCACCATCATTGGTTTTAGAAAAAAGTAGCACAGTGACGGGAAAACCTCAATCTTCTATCTCATCAAATAACCGAGACACCCTGGAAAACCATAGAAAATGGGCCACTCTGTACCTGATAATTATTAATTTATGTATCTTCTGTCTATGTTTCCTGTTTCCCGAGGTTATGTGGATAATCATGATGCTATATTGAATATATAAAGAATGTTATGATGATTCTACTGATCTCCATTATGTTATCTGTTAGTAAATATATCAAGTCTTGTGTTTATGGTGCTCACAAAGCTGAAAATCTAGCAAGAGCTGGATTAATGGGTAAAGTGAAAGATGTGTGTTTTCACCTGTAAATGGTTAATATGGATAGTATGGGTTCCTTACATCGAAATAAAAATCAAAACACAGTTCTATGTTTATTTTAGTGTAACCTCTTCGCAAGACTACTACGAAACCAATTATACGTTTTCTTAAATTTGTCAATTTTTGGTACCCCTCAAACAATTTTTTTTCGATAATGGATCAGAATTTGTTTGTAAAAAATGTTGTAAACTTCTAAAATCTTTGAAGGTACAGAGTTTGTGGTATAATGCTAGGTACCACCGCCAAGTAAACCCCATCGAAAGAGTTTAATACAGTTATTGGCACTGCTGTTTACTAGTACATTAAATACAATAATCGCGAATGGGTGAAATAAACTATTATTATTATTAAAAAGAAACCCAAGCCTCCCTTCTGCAATTTTAATGGTTGGTCGCCATGTCCTGGAGGAAATTTTTATGGTCCTCCAGATCCCTTATACAACATACAGTTAGCAAATCGTTTCCTTTTTTCCAAAGAAAATGCCTTTCTTCCCAAACTATATGATGAAATTAAAAAAAGAACGCATAAAGCATATCTTCGAAATGAAGAACAATACAATTTGAGTAAAAGTCCCTTCACTTTTAATGTTGGTGTGGAAGCGAAATTTTACCTTATCTGATGCGAGTAATTCCAAGAAATATGATTCTTGTGCTTCATAAATTATCTCCTCTCGTTCATGAACGCCAGTTAATACCTAAGATTTGGAACTTAATTTTTGTAATTTTGAGTAAGCTTTGTAGATAAGCAAATATGGTTGAAGTGAAGTGAATATTTCATTCAAGGAAGACCCATCCACCCTAGAGGGCTCCAGATCCGTATATGCTG
>JARFJB010002087.1:7427500-7457500 GCA_036346205.1 Vesta saturnalis | reverse complement strand
TTTTAAACGCATGTGGCGCTCAAACTTTACTTATTCTCCTCATCGCTATCAACACTTCTAGACCACCCACGCCAAAGAAATGGTCTGCGGTTATTTGATCATTAGACTGAGTTCTCAACCGTGCTCATTCAATTCCTTTTATTAATGTTACGTGGTAAATTAGACACATCACAACCTACTTGTGGGCTTACGGCTGATGTGGACAAGATGTATCTCCAGATTAAATTAAACGCTAAAGACCATCAGTATCACACCATTCTGTGGAGACCTAAACCAAGGGAACCATTCAGAGAATACCAGCTGACAATTATAACATATGGAACGGAATGTGCTCCGTACTTATCGGTAAGAACGTTGCAGTAACTGAACCAAGAGGATTAATTTACCCAAACGCATCAGCAGTGACACTAAATGACTACTGCGTGGACGACTTGCTAACAGGCGCAAAAGCTATGGAAGAAGGAATGCATGAATTTGAAGCGATATCTATTAATAATATTATTCCAGTATAATAATGGGCAATGTCATTTTAAAGATTTGCCGACATGTCGGGTCAAAATATCAAAAGCATCTCTAAAACTGTATTGCTAGTTACCTGTTAGATAACAACAGATCATCTTAACTCACAAACGATTAAGTATAGAATCATGATAGTGCAGTGACTAGTCTCGATGGGTGGCATCGATTGCAACAACCCACTCTATCCCAACATAACGGAGTTATAGCACAACAACAATTAATCACAAGAGTAACATCATAATACCCAATGAAAGATATCGATAAGAAGCACCATGTGCTTCAATCCTCCAACCCCTGCAGCACCCCTTAAAATGAGACAACCTGGTTTACCAAAGGCCTACTTGAATGTAGAAAATAATAGTACATTAACTATTCAAGATACACAGTCTTAAGCATGATTAGCTACATTTATAATTCCTTCTAATTGAATATTGCCAGAATGCGCGTATTTTATTGGTGATGTGTAACTGAAATGTAAAATAAGTTCGAAGGTGGTAACTTTATGCTGGTAGCCTTGACCTATCTTTATATAACTTAGACCTAGAATATCTGAAACAATAGATTTATTTTTAGATTATCTTAACCTCTAAATAACCTTGGTTATATTTCTGGGAATTTAGTCTGGTTGTATTTTTGGAAATCTGTTGTTAACGTTTTCACAAGTCTACTTCTAGATGTTCTCGTTGCTTCTCGATAATTCTATTTTGATAAATCCTTAACCCTGATTTGAGTATCAGACGGTATCAAAGATTATAATTCAGTAGCACAATAGCCATTGTAATACCAATACTACAATGAAAGAAGTGAAACTGTTCTTCTCTGCTCAAGGGGCTGTAGGTCAGAAAGTAAGGACCGATTTTGTATAAGCCTAATCGCTCTTCTTTGCGCACGGTTAACAATATCGAGCGCGTGTTGGAGAGCACCTACCCAGAGTATTATATTGTAGATGAGCACGAATGTGAGCCTTATATACCAGAAAGTTATTGGTAGATAAAGTACTGCTTAAATCTGTGCCAAAAACCTATTTTTCGAGCAGCTAATTTAAGCTGGCAGAAGATGGCTAACCCATGATAGATTTTAGTGTGGGAGCTATCACTGATCCTTGTGGCACGTCCGCGGTAATGCCAACTTCCTTTGGAAAAGACATCAAATACAACAAGTGTTGGTTTCTTATCAAGGAAGCTGGCAGTCCAGTTAATAAGACTATTAGTTAACCGAAATGACGGGAGTTTGGCAAGTGAATACTTATGCAAAGCTTGGTGAAATGTTTCTGAGATATCTAAAGAGATTACAATTGTTTCACTGCATCGTTCTAATGTATTGTTCCAAACTTGGATCACATATAAACAAATCTGTTCAACGGATCTGCCTAAAACCGTATTGGTGGTCACTGAGCAGCTTTTTAGATTTAAGGAAAAAGAGTAGTTGCGGAATGATATGTTTTCCATAACATTCAACAAATTGGAAGAGACGGCATTTGGATGGTAGTTAAAGGGATCGGTTTTTTTCGACCATTTTGGTAATAGGTTAAACGTTTTTGTAACTTCCATGATCACGGAAATCGAGTAGAGCTTCAAAAGGTCTGATACTGGTTCCGGGGAACATTTAGCAGTAGCTGGGTTACCACCTGAGCCGGTCGACTTATTGGGATAAAACCTACTGATGAACAATTCTGTAAGCTTATATCGAAAATAAGTTAGTCTCACAGCTATGAAGAAGGGTTGGCTGGGGGTCTGAATCATAAGAACACGAGTTTGATACAAATAAATTAACAAAAAGATTTTCTTTGTCTATAGAATCAGCAGCTAGAGATCCGTCAAAAACATTATGGGGTTAAATGAAGACGTACAAAAATTTTTACTGATAGCTTTAGTTAAGAATCAAAATTTACGACTGCCCAAAGGAGATCTAGCTAGTTCATAGCATTTGTCTTGTTAAAAGAACTACACGATTTTATGTGTTGGGAATGTATAACTCCACGTCCATGGAAATGACTTCAGATACTGAAAGAACAATGTTCGAAGACGAAGATGACTTGAAACTATATCCATGCCACGGGAAGGCAAAGGAAATCTCGTAAATCAGTAGAAAATATTTTTCATTAGACATTGGTCAGACAGCAAGACTAATGGAATATAAAAATTGAAGACAATTAGAGTTACGAACATTGAAATCTCCAAGAATTGAGATATCGCAAAATGGAAACTTTCAAACTAAGGTAATCCATGAAGTCTTGAAAATTACTACCTTTGGGAAATCAATAAATGCAACAGTAGAATTGCACAAATATAGGACCAAAGTGTTTGAATCAAATAACGTCGAATGTTTTATTCTCCAAAGGCGAAATCCTCTTGAAAACCTTGAGGTAGGCATATTCTCCTACTTTGTATCGAAAGTGAAAGTTGTATTGGGGAAATTGCAAGTCGGGTGAATCGGAGTTTTCAGAGAAGGCTTTTGTTGCAGATGGCAGCAGAATGTCAGGTTGTAATTGTTCAAGAACAGACCAGGTAACGCGGTTGGTACAATAATGGATCAGAAAGTGAGTACTTTTGAGCGAGGTTTCTTGGTTGTTATTTCAGAGCAGGATGGTCTTTAAATGGTCGGAACTACCTCAAACCCAAAAACTTTGGTTCGGAAAACCTTCGAGCAGTTAAATAATCTTCGCCCCGATAGATATCATCTTCAGAAGACCATGCCTTGTTTTCTCTCTACTTTGTGGATAACCTTGACCACTAAGTCAAACTGGCTTAGTTAGGGCATGACCTTGGAGTTTGACCTTCAAACAATTCAGAATTCAGAATTAGTTCTATTCTTAGATTTCTATAAATTTTTAAATAACCTTGACTTCTAACTATCATTGGAGTCGTTTAAAAGCACATGTCTTTCACCTCCCTTTCTCAGACTCCTGTTTGATTCTCTCACTCCCATGTAAACTCCTTATGTGGTATCTCTATATCCATACCACTAACATCAAAAAGATATAGAGCTGCAAAGGACAAATCTAGCACAATCCTGACTACATAAATGAATCTCTATTACAAGAGTTTTAGTATATACAGTTTTCGAAGCAAAATTACTTTAATATGAAAATGTAAACTTTCACCATTAACACTCATAATAAAATACTTATCTTTTTTGGGATTTTTTAATGGTGTAGTTTAAATTATACAATCTAAACGTTTCGATAACACTTGCAGTTATCTACGTCAGTAGTAATGTTTGTTAAAAATTGTTAAAGATGTAGTAAACAATTTTGTCAAATTTGAAAAATTAAAACATGTTTTAATTTTTCAAATTTGACAAAACTCTCATAATATTAACAAGAATGGCGGCGTTTATTTAAGATTATATTTTTAAATGTAATTGTTAATACCGCATTTATATATTAATATACAGGGTGTTTAAAACACGTGGCCCTGTTGCTAGGATAGGTAGAACACTGAAAAACAAGCCGGGTTTGCTAAATACAAAATTTTCGATATATTCAAGATACAGGGTTTAAAAAAAAATTGTTATGCTTATTTCTTACGATTATGTCGAAACTACTGGCTAACTAAGTAATAACTGATGCTGTTATAAAGTAAGTATTCTTATTAAAAATCAAAAACAATAACATTATAACATATACAATAAACTTGACTGAAAATATGAAATATTCAATAAGTTCGAATAAGTATTCAAAATCTCCTCGGTTTTCGCTAATACACAATTCTATCCATTTTTCTAAAGAATACATTAATCTTCTAAACGGTTGACGATCAGTTATGAGTCATTAAAGTGATTTTCAATTCTGTCTTGCAACTTCTGACGTGAATTTACCTCTGAAGCATAGCCTTTTTCCTTAGGATACGATCAAACTGTATAGTCCAAAGAATTGAAATCGCATGACCGTTGAGGCCAATGAATCGGAGCTTCTGCACCTCTACCAATCCATCCATTCGGATAATGGTTACTCAACCAATTACGACTAGCGAAGTGCGGGAGGGCTACATCGTGCATAAAAAATAGAGACCTTCGCTCGCTTAGTGTTAAATCTTCTAACATCTCGAATAAATGATTTGCTAAAAAGTCGAGGTACACATTACCATTTAAGGGTCCAGGTAGAATGTGACAACCAATTAATTTGTTACCTAAAGTTGCTGCCCAAACATTAACTTTAAACAAGTGTTGGTAAAGTGATACTCTTTTAACATGTGGATTCTCATCACACCAGTAGTGTGGATTTTGAGAGTTAAACATTCCTTGTGGCATAAAGGTGGCTTTGTCGGTAAAAAGGGTACATTTAAAAAAATTGGGATTGAGGGCTGTCATTTCTTGTAACGTTCCACAAAAATTCACTCTAACCTGTAGATCGTCCGCCAAGAGCTCTTGGACTTGTTTGTAGTGATAAGGATGTCGCTAGTGCTCCTTAAGTATCCTTCAAGTACTTGCAGAAGACGTGTTTGTATGTCGTGCCATATTACTTACGCTAACTGTTGGATCTTCATCAACGAAATCTAAAATGATATTCTCCTTTTGAATGGTTCTTGTTGTTCTGGACCTACCAGAATTAATTTTTTTTGGTCTCACATTCCTAGTTTCTCGAAAACGTCGTTCCACGCCTCTAAACGTTTTTTTATTTGGTATGCCTCTTCTGAGAAACTTTTCTGCATAACGCGTAACCGCTGCACTAGCGTTTCCTAAACACTCGCCTAAGGTTAATAACATGTCGGTGTATTCAACATCTGAATACATTCTGACATTACCGTCTTAAGTATGAATAAATGTCAGTTTTCCATGGCCACGCCATTTTGAACACTTACTCTAAGTGATTGAATATTTCATGTTTTTAGTCAAATTTATTATAATTTTCTTGAGATTCTTCGTTTAATTAATATATTTCGCCTTAGAATAATGTTATTGCTTTTGGGTTTTAATAAGAATACTTACTTTATACGAGCATCAGTTATTACTTCATCATTTTCAAACCAAAATATTCCGAGTTTTACCAATAGTCTAAAATTGAATGATGTCTAAGTTCACTTAAAATTTGGACTAGAAAATCTACCTTAAAAAAAGTTATGTTTAAAACTACTCGTTACGAGCCGTGTCACTAGTGCCCTCTATGAGAGCCAGATATAAAAACAAATTCATGGGATGTGTCAGCTTCCAATACATATTCATTAGAATGTTGCCAGTAGTTTCGACATAATCGTAACAAATATGTATTAGAATTTTTTTAAATCTTATTTGATTTGTTTAAAGCAACACATACATACATACACCAACACACGCATACAAGTATCCACACACACACGCACACGCACACGCACGCGCACGCACACGCACACGCACACGCACACGCACACGCACACGCACACGCACACGCACACGCACACGCACACGCACACGCACACGCACACGCACACGGACACGCACACGCACACGCACACGCACACGCACACGCACACGCACACGCACACGCACACGCACACGCACACACACACACACACACACACACACACACACACACACACACACACACACACACACACACGCACACACACATACAAACGCGCGCGCCCATACACTGTCGCTTTCAGCAAAACTTTGTCAAAGTTTGTAAAATGAGTTAATAAGTCGATTAAGCGTTTGTGAAAAAAATGTTGATCGCATAACCTTATATATGTAGATACGTATATGTAAGTTGGAAGGTAAAAATGAAATAATCAAAGATTCATTTTGGTACCAAAGCTATCCAAAATTAAAACTTATGTTACTGTTTTTAGGTTTTAATAAAAATACTTACTTTATATCAGCATCAGTTATTGCTTCATCATTTTCAAACCAAAATATTCCGAGTTTTACCAATAGTACCTTTTTGGTGTAAAATTGAATGATGTTTAAGTTCAGTTAAAATTTGAACTAGAAAATCTACTTTAAAAAATGTTATGTTTAAGAGTACTCCTTACAAACCGTGTCACTAGTGCCCTCTATGAGACCCAGATATAAAAACAAATTCATGGGATGTATCAGCTTCTAAAACATATTCATACAAAATTTCATTAGAATGTTGCCAGTAGTTTCGACATAATCGTAACAAATATGTATAAGAATTTTTTTAAATCTTATTTTATTTGATTAAAGCAACACGTACATACATACACCAACACACGCATACAAGCATCCACACACACGCACACGCACCCGCACACACACACGCACACGCACACGCACACGCACACGCACACGTACACGCACACGCACACGCACACGCACACGCACACGCACACGCACACGTACCCGCACTCGCACTCGCACACACACACACACACACACACACACATACACGCGCGCGCCCATACACTGTCGCTTTCAGCTAAACTTTGTCAAACTTCGTAAAATGAGTTAATAAGTCGATTAAGCGTTTGTGAAAAAAATGTTCATCGCATAACCTTATGTATGTAGATACGTATATGTAGGTTGGAAGGTAAAAATGAAATAATCAAAGATTCATTTTGGTACCAAAGCTATCCAAAATTAAAACTTTATTTTATTCTTTGAATTTGGGATTAACAATATTTTAAATATCAATCACGTATTTGAAGGCGTGCAACGTTCTATTCGCATCCGTATACTTGTATGATATAGAAGAGCTTTGATAATAAGCCTAATCATAAAATTTATATTGTAAATGTTACCAAAATTTACCAGTTAATATATCTGTGTGAAGCAACGTGTGCTTATTCATATATATATATATATATATATATATATATATATATATATATATATATATATATTATAATAATTTTATATTTTTCTCAATTACTACGGAACCCATAATCCGCATTTTCTGATGTATCTTAAAAAACTTTTTTGCTAGTGATCGATTCAGTGAACATTCATTTCCACATTGATAGTAATTGACAAACTTAAAATTAAGATAATATTAATACATTATATTGATTCTATAGTTATAATACGTAAAATGTGGTCATTTTACTTAAAAAATTGTAAACTGTGATAGGTCTATTATTATTTTTCTTATTAATGATTTTTTTAAGCAAATTAAAAGTTTTTAATTAATACACAATTTTTCATAAATTAAGTTTTTGTTTGTAATTACGTATTTACCTTTGAGTTTCTTCTAATACGTTTGTTATTAAATTATACGAACGTTGTAATGACTGATGATGGATATTTGAGTAACGAGACATAATGAAGCTTGTTTATTTAAGATGTGTACGCAGGAAGGGTATTTAGGTGCTATTAATAATTCCTATTATTTAAGTTTAAAACAAAATGTTTTGTACTAATCAAATTAATATACTATATATTCTATTAACTTAAATTCAGTTACGTAAATAAAATGAGTTTTCAACTCAATTATTGAGGACGATAAAAAACAATTAAAAGGGTATAACAATTACAGTTCAAAATGCCAAACACGAGTGCCACTACAACTCTAACACAATTTCGATTGCAATTCAAAAATCTATACCATCAAAACGCCACTAATTTGTTGAAGGCGAATGCGGCATCAGATAGGGTGGCGAGGGCGGGCGTCACGACGCTATGTCCTGCGCAAAGGACAAGCATTCTAAATGTGGCGTTAGGACTCCAATGGCAGATACTCAGTCTACATTTTAGTCAACCCTCGATCACAGGGGTGCATCTGTATAATCTATGCATCTAAGTGTTGAATATTACCAAAACATTACTTGAATTTCTTATGAACTAGGTGTTTTAAATTACATAAATGTGCACCCATAATCAATTAATTATTAATACGTAATTACAAAAAAAGAACACGCGAAAATTGTTCACACAAGAGATAAAACAAATTTAAAATGTAATGTTAAAGACTTGGTGCAATTCTTCCATGTTATGTATAAAAGCAATAAAAATGATTAAAATACGTTTTAATTTTTTATTATTAGTGATTTCATTGTTCTAAATTAATTTCGCGAACAAAGACAGCAACAATTCTGATATTTATTTGTTACCAATAATGCACGTTAACCGAGAATAAATTTTGAGCTATTATGTATTCTCCGGATAAAATGATGGGGTCCAAAGGCCCTACTGGATTACATGGACCGATTACAACTACTGGAGCCTGTTTTCCGGGTAGATATTCACCAACCTATAGAAGTCCTGAACCTATGGGAAGGCGATGTATGCCCAATCCGTCGGTAAGTTCATATAATTAGTTATGTATAATAAAAATATGCACATTAGATCCAGATTATTAGTTTATATGCATCCATAACATGATCAATTGGAAACTGGTACGACTAAACGTAAAATTATAATTTGTTTTAAATGGTGAGGTAATATCTTAGGATTCGCTTAAAAGGGGAAGTCAAAAATGAGGGTTGTAATACTTGTAACTTGACGTAATCACGATAAGAGCATTTATATGCCTACTATTGCTAATTGGTTAAGCGATGGTGATTAGATGTATTGTTTTACTCTTTGTAATATAATGACCGACGGAATTACTATACATTTTTATTTCCAAAACAATTATTAATTCTACCGTGATAGTACGATATATAATTATGGAACGTTTTCAATATGGGAAGTTACAGAAAAAATTCAATTTTTCAATCAACTATTGCTGTTTCGGTTCTGTACTGTACATTATTAATAACAGTCATACAAAAGGTATTTCCGCAAAATATTAAAAACAATATATTCCAGTTTGACTTTATTTTTACTACACTATTAAATAATTCAATTTTAATAAAATTACATACAACGCAAATAGCTAATCATGTAAGTAATGCAATTTAAACGTAAAATTTCGTGCTTTGCATGAATGTCATAAATAAGCGTATTTTACATATTTATGCTTATTTTATTAAATTTTGTTTAATTTTTAACACGTTTATAAATACCTTTTTTTACATGTTCTTGTTTGAATTTACAAGTAAGGACTTTAGCTATTTAATTAATTAACGGTGACATTACTACATGTAATAATCAGCAATTTTCTTAACAACCCATTCTTTCTAGCTGTTAATTTGAATCAAGTAAAAACAAAATCTTTTTTAAGTTGATTGCAGAATCAATTCAGGGTTACTACTATTAATATTTTTGCCATAAATGGGATAAATTACAAGCTATGTTTGGATTATTAAAAAAGTTAGTTGATTAAAATTAATACTTGTTAGCATTAATGTTCATAATTTAAAATAGATGCACTAAAAATGAATGAATTTACCATCAAATGTAAAAAGTTATCAATGCGGTTCTGTAACAAATAAGTACATATCAGCTCTATTGTTCCTCAGACACAGTTACACGAGAATGCATTAAACGTTTTGTTAACTGTCACGTATGCAATCTGCAGCGTATTTAGATGTAATGCATTTTGGTTACATTATTTTCCTTATGCTTATGTAGTGGAAAGAGTTATTAATAAACATTAAAACATGAAATATATGCAGCAATTAATGAGTAATGAGACCGAAAATGCATATATGTTACTTATCTCTTACTTTTTAAAGTTTACATATCAGTATTGGCATTGATTAATACACATTGTGTAATATGACTATAACAAGCAAAAAATCCGCTCTGGTGTTTATTTATTTATAGTAACTTGTAGTTGCTCGAATCTCATTCAATAATCATTTTTATGACCTGAAAAAATAAAGTTCTGTTTTTGTCGTTTCAATAAGTAGCTATGTGAATTTATTAAATGGGTTATTGAAAACCATTGGGTACGAAAACAGTTGTACAAAACTAGATTTTTAGATCAGCACTATAGGTTGGAAACTGTTATCCTTTTTCTTAAATTTCAAGTGCAAACATTTCTGAAATGGAGACATAATGACTTCAACCACTCTTAAAAAGATTAAAAACGGATTGTAATTATTAACTTACTAGAAAAAAAGTTTTTCAAACTAAAATATCTGGTGTGGAACACCACACGACATTCCAACCCACAAAATGGAAATTGAAATAATTGACATAATTTGAACAACATTCTTTTCTAGGATAATTATGCAACCTCTTTTACAAAAAGTTCATTACGAAAATAGGCAACATTGTGAACGCAAAAACAATAACCTATGTCAAACAGACGTTTAAAACTTCATGACAGACAGAGGTTAATAGACATTTAGATACTTAAATACTTAAATTAAAAGAAATGAAATAATTTTAATTTAAATTTTTTTAGGATAACTACGCAATCTTTTTTATACGTTCACAACGCAAACAGACAACATTGTAAAAACAAAAACAATAATCTATGTCAGAATGACGTTTAAAACTTCATGTCAAATGTTAACGTAAAAAAAATTCCCAATTCACCGCCTAATTCTACAAAAATATCAATAATACAGCTCAGCATTTTCAATCATATTTATTTAATTTTCACATTTATTTCGCTTTACATTAAAAAACTTTATAAAGAAAGTTTATGTAACATTAAATTTTCTTTAAAAAACACGTCTACACTTTTTCTTATAAAATTAATCGTTATTCAGATAATGAAAAAATTTTAGCCAAGACTTCTACCTTAGGAATTTTTTTGCCACTAAATTTGCATAGAACATAAATAATCGATATGTTTAAGGTCTATATCTAGGTATTTTTATATATTCGAAATATGCAGCTGTTTTAGAAATATTTGATAAAAACCAAAAACTGGCACCCCCCCCAACCCTCACTCTAATGCCAAAATCTAATCAATTGGAAGGTAAAAATTACACACATTGTCATTTTTACCCTCCAACCTACATATGCATATGTAGGTATACAAGGTTATGCAATCGACTTTTTTTCACTATCGCTAAATTGACCTATTAGTACATTTTACAACTTTTAAATTGTCTGAAAACAGTCAAGTTCTATTGAATCTGAATCTGAATAATTTTTTATGTACTCCATCAAAAACGAACGTACTTCATCTGGAGTTTTCGACGCTATGCCTTCACGATGAATGTAGTAGTAAACTTTTCCAGTCTTTAAGTCATGGATCCCAAAAATACCAATACTAAGTTGAGTTAAATACAAAGAGTCTTGAACGGGTACAAGTGATAGGTACCGATTGTGCAGAAAACCAAATGACAGCAGTAATGCTATCAGTTTCTTGTACTTCAGCAATGGTATTTTCCAGTAAATTCTAAAATGCAGCTTCGCCTAATAACTGACTTTTAATTTTGAGTAAAAACTCTTCACATTGGGAACATGTATCGATTTGTGGACGACCAATGTGAAGGTCAAAATTTTCTTTGAAAAATTTAATGTAATAGCTATACCTAACTTTGATGTTTTTGGGGGATGTTTTTCTCTGAACATTCTGTACATTGTTTTTCATTCAGTCTGCATTCGGGATACTGATACTCTTTCCCAGAATAATGGGTCTCCTTGATAGGAAATGAAGATATATTTTTTGCATTAGAAATAGCATGAGTTTTTTAAGCATTTCCCTCGTTTATCACGAGGAGTTAAATTATTTACCAACAAAGCTTTTAACCTTTTAACTCGTTTAACAGTAACCCCATGCAATATTAATAATGCATTTTCACATGTTTTCACTTTCACATTATCAGATTTTGAAGCAAAATGAATGAACGATCGTTCTCTCTCTTTTTTGCCTTCTGAACATTTTCGCCGCTTAGAAACGTTATTGATAGCAATAAGGGATTGCAAGTATAATATCTTGCTCGACTTTGGTTATAAAATGAGTTAAACCTTTTCGAAAATGTACTTTCGTTCTGCGTCCTTAAAATGTTCAAAGCGCTTCATGGAACATCAAAAATGAGAATCTTTACTCACAGATTTTTGGAATAAAAGTTTCTTACCTGCAAGGAGCACCCTGTTTCCTGACTAAAACTGTGCTGTCTCTATGATTAACATACTCAGAGCTACCAACTCTGGATTTCTTAATAACGTTTTTCTTATACGTTTCGTCATTTCGTATACCTTTTTAGGTATTTCGTCAACATCCGACACAACACTTTCACTTTCAGTAAAATGTTTTCTGCACTGACGATTAACCAAAAATAGACCCAGCGTTCCTTATCATTTTATAAGGAATTATTTTGCTCCAACATAACATGGCTTTCTGGCAGCGACTGAGGCGTACATTTCTGGAGGGACTATGGTTATTAATAACGTCAATGTAACCAAACAATAAACAATTAAAAACAACGCTTATATCACGTATTTTTTTATTAAAAAGTCGTAGTAAAATGTGAAACAGTATTTTCGCATCAGGTTAATAAGCAGACAAAAAAAAATATGAATGTTCTAATATTTGGTTACTAGGGGTCCTTGCAAATAATTAATGTTACGTCTATGGTTTGTTTACTTACCGATAAATGTGAAGTTACGGCTTAAATAGTCCATTTTTCACCATTATGAAACTTAAGTTATACTTATTATCACTATAAACAAGAAATAATAACGTTGTACCTAAACCTTCGAAAAAACACTGCAATATTAATCAATAAATTACGATGTCAACTATGGTGGCAGCACTCTTCTAACAGTTTGCGGTTATGTTGAGACATATAAAATCGTAAACAAATAGGTCTATTCCTGGTTAATCGTCATTGGCTCTCTGTCTTCGTCAGACATTATTTGCTTAAATTATGCTATTTACGTTGTTTACTACGTGTATAATATGCAAGACACTTTCAGCAACCTGCCAGCAACTGATGTGACAAACTGACAATGAAATAACATTTTAGTAATGACAAGTGACAACGAGACGTTTATAGTACGGTAATTTTAAAAGGACCCAAGTTCGGTAATTCTACAAGAAACCAAGTCGAGCGACCTGGGTCTTTTTAAAAATACACCCAGAACTCCATTCAACATTATAATATATTTGTGGTGTTTTATCACCAAACCATTCGTCTTGGCCACTTGAGTAAGTACAAATGTACTTCATAATGTCACAAACTTAATCCCTTTAATAATAAGCGATTCAATTATGTTCTATGCAATTTTTTGATAGGACGCGTAATTTAGTGATAAAAAAATTAGGTAGAATTTAATTGTACGTTCAAATTTTTTCAATATCTGAATAACGATTAATTTTATAAGAAAACGTGAAGACATATTTTTGAAAGAAAATTTAATTTTACATAACTCTTGTTTGTAAAGTTTTTTTATGTAAAGCGAAATAAATGTAAAAATTAAATAAATATAATTTAAAATGATTAGGCTGTAAAGTTAGCATCTAGATGTGTATTATTCTGCATGGCATGAAGTTTTAAACATCTGTTTGACATAGATTGTTGTTTTTGTTTTCACAATGTTGTCTGTTTTCGTTATGAACGTATAAAAAATGATAAATAATTAAAATTATTTCATTTCTGTTAATTTCCATTTTGTAGGTTGGAAGGTCGTGTGTTGTTCTACACCAGATATTTAATCACTGTGTAACAGCCATTGTATTATTTCACTCATGTCATACGGCTTTTAATTAAAGCGAAACACTTCATTAAAAAATATTGTTATTTTACTATCGGATGATATCTGATTAATTAAACATGTTTATTACATTTGTAAAATAAACGTATAAGAAAGAGACGCATCTGATATATTTCCACTATGAATTGCGAAAAATTAATAATGTATTATATGAAAATGTAACCCATTATTACACGTATTTAAAATAAATACCTTTTTTGGGTTTTTCTATGTTGTTTTTTTATATTTAAGTTATACAATCTAAACTTACGGTCATCTTCCTCAGTGTAGTAATACTACCTTTCATGATGTTGATGTTGAAACAATTTTGTGAAATTTGAAAAACTGAAAACATAAGCCTGCTAGTAATATAACAGTTTTATAAACGTATAAAGCTATTTATGGAGTATAATTTTAGTCAAGAATAACTACATCATGAATAAATTAAATATTTTCAAACTGCTTTGAATTTTTTAGAAATGAATATAAATATTGAACGAAATCGCTGCAACCTACAAGAAAAATTAAAAAACATTTAAGGTCACCTAAAAATGTTTTAAACCCATTATCATCTTCCGGAGTGTATTAGTTATCTTCTTCATGTGGAAAAGTATACATTGGAACCACAAAATGTAGCTTTGATAGAAGACGTAAAAAACATATAACATTTTGTAGGTTGGATCAACCAGAGAAATCTGCGGTAGCTGACCATGCTTTAAATAATATCATTCAATTTGATAATACGGAAATATTGTCGGGACAAACTCATTATTACACACAATTACATGTACTACAGAGAGGTATTCTGTAAATAGCCAATAAAACGTTGACGAGGTTATAAAAAATGAAGTGTCGGACTGCTTTGATCCTGATATCACTATATATTCTTTGATAGGAAGGTATTGCATTAATCGTTCTTCATTTGACAAATATTTCCGTTAAAGACGCTAATGTAACAGAAAATCCTTATATCGGTGAATTTATACCAGACCATTTGCTTGCATAAGCAAGTATAGCACTGGCGTATATGACAATCCTATAAATGTAAACGAAACCCAGAACTAGTATGAATTGTACAATAAAACGCCTGAATCAAAATTTCAGATGATAACAAAATTCAATTAATACTCTATAATTACAGGAATGTATAGTTTCAAATGGAATACACGCCTTGTAAAATGGTAAACCAAAAAAACTATTTAATAAATAACTTAGCTTATCAATAGATTGAACTTTATTGATTGAAAATTATTTTTATATAAGAGAAGGGAAAATATAAAACGTGGCTTTATAATTTACCTCTTCTTTGACGTATCGCGACGGATATCTTTACTTGAATTAAAAGTATATTTGTTGTTTATTATTTAAGTATGGGAACAAACCTAGTAAGGTTTTAAATAACTGATTGGCATAAAGGGAGAACAATCGAAAATTATAGTAAGTTTCTTTAATGTATTTTAATCAATAACAAACATATTCTTAAAATATTTGCTAAATCACTTTAAAAAAATATCGTCTAAACAATAGTTGTTAAATACTTCACTCAATCTAATAATTCACGAGTACACGCCTTAATTGGTATAAATTAGTATACATTTTATTTTATCCTAATGAAGCATTGAGGAATTCTATTAGTTCATTAATATTTTTTACACTGAATCTGAATCTATTTACGCTTCTACGAATAATTAGTGTTATATTTCAGTCGAATAACATTGATATCAGTAGAAGAGAGAACAGTAGTTAATTTAAAATGGAGAAATCATGAATTTATTTTGAATTTTTCTAATGTAACTATATTCATAGTATAAAACGGATTCCATACTACACAAGCAAAGCTTAGTTTACTGAATCCAAACACATAATTCAAAAACTTAATTTTTAAGTTGTTTTCCTACACTACATATAAATACTAGGGTTTTGTTCAGTTCCTAATTAAATAATCTATATGAAAGGACCATTGTGCACACTAGCACCAGTTAATTGATACGTTTTACTTTTTATATACTCGTCTATGGTTTCTGCACATAACTATCTTTTCTGCTATGTCTCAAAGTAGCTCTTATTTTCTGAAATATACAACGTTATGTCTTAGGTAGTGTTACGGGCGAAAATGGCAGTAGAATTGGAAGTAACAGATAAGAGAAGGGGTGCCGGAAACTCAGTGGTGAAAGGCGGTAGGCGTCGTATTAATTTTGTAAATAGGATAGTTCGTGATACATAAGGCACAATAGGCGAAATTCATAAATTAAGGCGCGCCAGTTTATTTATAATCGACAATATCGGGGTCTAAACACCTAAATGCAAGTATTAGGCGGTAAAGTTCAAAACAAGCAGAAAACTTGCTTACCTAACGTCACATAACCCAGATGAATCGGTAAAATAAAAGCCTTGGTCTGGCGTTTCCTGTAAAGCTTCAAAATATTTGCACGTAGTCAAAATAAAACGACGTTCTAACAGACCAGCTGATGGGTAATCAACATATATTACTTATAAAAAAATAGCAAACAATCCAACAGAGAAAACTCCCATAAATTATTACGTTAAAAGCTTTGATTAAAATCATAAAAAAAAATAAACGTTGCCGCTGTAAAATCTTGTAAATCAACCATTACTATCAAGAAAAAATATAAACGGGTCAGTAACATGAACATAATCAAACTATTGTGCTATGTGATTGGTAAATAATAACAATAATACTGTGAGCAAGGGCAGGAATCACATGTAACCATACCATACCATAACGAAATAATACGCTTAAGTTCATTGACAATATCTATATGTTATAAAAAATAAACAATCAGAGTATTGGTAGTTATCAAATCACAAACAAACCAATTTACTCCCGGAAGTAAGTAAAGCGCGACCATTCTTACGTAGAACTTTATATACTAATTCAGGGTGAGCCTTGCATGGTTCATAATTCCCAAGATCATCTAACTTAGTTACCTTAATATAATTACCACATTATCGGTATAATGATGACGTGGAAAACATAAATTTGACAAATTTTAGTGATGCGCATGTTGGTAAACAGTGATGAATAAAAAAATAGAACACAATATGTAATATTACGATAAACGGTTGAATACACTTCAGTAAAATTATCTTAATCGCCTGAAGGGCTTCTATGCAACACTATACACAGAAGAAAGCGTATTCATCCGTCTAAACAGATACATAAAAACAACTTTAAAAAATCACCATACATAAACGCAGAAAAGTAATCACCTTGATTCGCACAAAATTCTCACAGCGGTAAAGGTAACTAGTCGTTAATTGGTCGAAGGATAGCAATAACTCTTCAATCCCCTTCTGCAGGACCCGGCAACTTTTCTGTCGTCAAACTCAACTAACCGACTCTTTAAAATTACATACACGAATTTAATGGCGAAAATATTTAACCCAAGAGCAGGTGATTTAATAACTGCTTCACCTGACTCTTTCTACATAAACATTAATTTATGTATAAAACGTTCTTTGTCTTTTATATAGCGATATGTATTTTAGAACCCTTTGTCTATCTGATCAAGCTGTGGGGCGCGTTGTAATATACCTTTTCCATACAAAAACAAATTTAACAAACTACAGGATATCACAATCTAATTAAGCCCAATTGTACTCCATAAATCAGCCAAGCACTAAAATAAACATCTAAGGGTTCCTCAAATAATATTATTACATGCATAAAGACAAAGTTTATGTCGATTGGGGCTTGTACATCGATAGCGCAGTTGGTAGCGCAGTACTCTAGCAAAGTACAGGTCAGGTTCAAATCCTACTCGAGGTAAACTTTTTATTTATGTATTTAATAAAATTAATAATAATTTTTAATTAAATATTAGAGGACCTACAGTTTTCGGAAATTGAAAATCCTTATTTATGCAACGATAAGCGTTTGACTAAAAATCATCTTTATTGTGAGTTGTATCATCGTTTGTGTTGTCTCCATCAATGTGTTCGGTCGCTATACCATCAGATGCATTATGTATTACACTGACATATATTGATTCCGCCATAGTATCGGCTAGCTGTAAAATGTTGTCATCCACCGGATAGTCGCCTATTAAGTCGTCCAGATTATCCTTTTTCTCTGCTTTGTTAAATTATTCTAGACCTAATATAATGTTATCGAAATATTCCTACTTCAACCCTGCTGGATCTTCTTCACACAATGACATCACTTAAACGGTAATATATGCATAGTGGTATCTCACAAGAACCACCCACATTCGGTGCTTGTACATTGAAAACCAATTATTGCTTGTATATTAGTCTATCCACGATATTATTTATCCTTATCTATAAAAATAACAAATTTGCAAACAAAACAAGACTCCACGTGACGCTCATGTGTCCGTACAAAACCCATGTGAAAGTAACGGCAAACAAAAGTACATTTCTCGTGCTAAACCCTGCAGTTCCAAGGTTCCTTGCTTATTGTTTTAAATTTGTAATCAAAGATCCAAAAGGTTGAAATGCAATAATGCGTAAACGTATCTAAAATATCTTGCAAAGCTCATCTTAGAGGATTATCTTAGAGTACTTAAAACATTGTTCTACGTTATTAATATAGACCTAGAATAATAGTGGTCCTAAATGAGAGCGCGAAGTTGCTCCTAAAGTGGTAACCAACGGACCATATCTTAAACTATAAGCACACACAGTTTAGTTTCTATTAAAGACGTGTAATGACAACTTCAACATTCGAAAACCGAAACAGTAACATCAGGTAAATACAACAGATATGCATTAGTATAGAGTTATCGATATTATGAAGCGTCACTCACAGATCTTCAACATTATTATAAAATTGTCCATTAAAACTGCGTTACTTTTCTTATTAACTGCATAAGGACAGTATATACCAAAAATATTACAATTTAAGCAGTAGAGTGTCAAGACTAGTACTAATAGAAATGTAGATAAGTGTGAATAATCCAGTAAATTGTACAGAGTGTATGTACTAAGCGAAAATTCTGTTATACAATAAACTATTTAACCTATATCACTTGAAAAACCCACGTTTAATGTGCAAAAATAAGATGTAAAGTAAATTAACGAAGGCATACAAAAAAAAAAAACGCTAGAAAGATGTTATTTTTATCCACATCACTATACAGGGTGGGCCAATAGTGGGTGGAGGATTGTGGGTTTATTAAGGAATATTTCTAAAGTTTATTGATAGGATGTGGTGGGGCATCCTTAAGGCTACAAACCTAAAATATTTTCATTTGAATCGCAAAGTTTATACAGGGCCATTTGTATCAAAGGTGCATTTTTTTAAATAGAACCCCCTGTATATTATTGCATATTTGGATTCCTTGGTCAATTTTAATGCGACTTTATGTCATCTTTACAAAAAGTAGATGATTGAAAAAACTAAATATCGCTGTGATCACAAGGCTTAGAAGGTCATGACTCTGCGATGGTACTAGACATGAAATGTACTAGCGTAAACCTTATGGTCAAATTCGAATTCTTCCTGTGTTGCGAAAAATTACCTTGCCAATTTAGAAAATTTCAATCAATGGCAACTTGATTTTTTCAAATGGAAAGGCCATTTTTGCATCAAATGTGGAACTTTTTTACCTTTCTGACGCTATAAATTACTCGGTGTCTATCTTTAGTAGATTCATTTTAATTTCACAATTTTTGATTAATTTGCTGTATTTTCCAATTTTTATTTTGTATGATCTAGTAACCCGTGGAAAATAAACAAAAACTATTCTCATTATAAAACATTATTTATTAAGTAGAAAAACACATAAACACAAAAACAAAATTACGAGCTAATTAGAAAATAAAATAAAAAGAAGAATAATTAAAAAAAAACAATTTCATCCTTAGCAGATCCAACTACATCAAGAGCTCAAGGAGACCGATTTTCAAAACAGGATTAACCTTTGCAATTGAGTAGAACAAAAGTTAAATGAAAATGTAAAATTTTTGGATAACATCATGTTTACAGATGAGTGTACCTTCACCGCAATTTGTTAACCTACCCAATTTTCATTATTACTCAGATTAAAACTCTCAATATCCAATAGAAATGGTCGATTAAAGTTTCGGCAGGCATATTCGGTAGTTCAGTTGTTGGTCCCTTTTTCTTCGCCGGTATCCTAAACTCGAATTTGTACTTGAATTTCCTGGATAATAAATTATTTGGACTACTTGAAGATGCCCCGCTCGCTCAAATTAGGGACATGCATTTTCACACCGTGCCCGTGTAGTAAGTGAATGGCTTAAAAATGAATTTGTTGAAAAGAGGGTAGGAAGGGATGGACTAACACGATGGCCAGCGAGATCTCCAGGTATTTCCTTGCTTGATTTCTTTCCATGGGTTACTAGATAGTACAAGCTAAAAATTGAAAAATACATCACATTAATCAGAAATTGTGAAATTAAAAGAAATCTAGCGAAGATAGATACATACTAATTTATATCGTTGGAAAGGTAAAAAAATTCCACATTTGATGCAAAAATGAAAAAATGGCCATTCCATTTGCAAAATCAAATTGCCATTGATTGAAATTTTCTAAATTGACAAAGTAATTTCTCTAAACACAGGAAGAATTCGGATTTGACCGTCCGGTGTACGGTACTACATTTCATGTCCAGTAACATCTCATTGTCATAGCCTTCTAGGTTTTGTGACCACAGTGACATTTGATTTTTTTCAGACATCTACTATTTACAAAAATTGTAATTTGCGACCAAACTATTCGTTTTAGATACAATGTGTGATACATAAAGTCGCACTAGAATTGACCAAGGAATTCAAATATGCAACAATATACAGGAGGTTCCATTAAAAAATGCAACTTTGATATAAAACGCCCTGTATAAACTTTGCGATTCAAGTGAAAATATTTTAGGTTTGTAGCCTTAAGGATACCCCTCCACATCTCATCCACAAACCTTACAAACATTCCTTAATAAATTCATAATCTTCCACCCACGCACTATTGACTCACCCTGTATATCAAAGTTGTAAAATAAAATAAATACAAATTGTTTTTTTTTTTTTGTAGTTTGCTTGTTTTGATATTAATCCTTCTGTATACGTACGTTTGCAAATGCCAATAGTTATTCAATCATCAAATATACTTTGCATATTCTTAATGTACAGAAAGCAATAGAGCGTGTTATGGAACACAATATGCGATTATTAGTGAAAACGAAACAACATTTTTTTGACATGTTGTATTTAAGAGGTATTGTCTACAGTAGCAGCTCGTGGTAATTCATGTTAGGGGGTTCATTCAATTAAGGTATAGAGTATTAACAGTGAATTTAGGGTAACACATGAAAACAAGCACTTATTTCACGTTAAAATGCGCGGATTAATGGAGCTGTGTGTGTGTCCTTCTGACAACTGCCAATAAATATGGAAATGAGTATAGAGACAAAATAAACTGAAATAAATCAAAATAACAGATCCAACACATTGATTCACATTTTCTTTCTATCTCCTTCCGTAAAATGTTGTACGGAAAAACACAAAAAAAAACTGGAACCGTTTTTATTCAAATAAGAAACCATCTTGGCTCGCGGTATTTTTTAACTTGCTCTTTGAATAGATTACTTACAATTATGTTCTTAGTTTATTTTGTAAGTATATTAAAATTAATTGTTTACAGAAATTGAAGTGACTAATCCACATAAATTTCGACATCGTATGTAGTAAACTAACTAACAATTTAATATTTACCTTTTTATGTATCACTATGACGTAATTAATTATTCTGTTAAAAATAAGCATATGGTATCGGTTATATTATAATTACATTGTTATTGAATGACTATTTCATGATTCAAACTGTTTAATAATAATTCTTTAATAAAATTATTGAATAATATAAAGATTACTATTCAAATATTACTTGCATCGTGTTCTATAATTACATTTACTTACCAAACAAAGTAATGAGTAGCAACTTAGCACTGCAATCTTGTGTCGCTTGAGCCCATGGTCAACCCAGAATTACGTTACTTGTGATTCGGCAAGTGTGGGACAAATTCACGTTTCTCCATTTTATAATCATTATTAGATCGATGCGCCGCGGCTCAATATTTTATAGCATTATTTCTGTTAAAAAGTTTCTAAAATGAAGATAATGAAATGTTTCCAGTGCCACTCGTTGTAAATGTAACAAATATTAGTATTATTCTAGTGTTTATTAGATTTCCCTAAAATAGGTAACATGTCTTTAAATTTACCTAACAGCTCAATTTTTCTGATTCTGATTACAGCCCTTTAGGATCAGGCGCCACTGTGCTGTTGGACCTACCACCATCCTAAAATTATCATTAACTTAAAATATAACGTAACCAACACAAAGGAAGATGGAGAATTCAAATAGCCTCTTTACGTTGTAATAAATTGTAATAAAAGTCTTAGTTTGTAGAATTCCATGCCCCAGGTTTTTTTTATAATAATGGATCTGAACAGACTAAGTTTGGACTACCGTGCTAAAGCATTCAGGAACACTTAGGAGGATGGATAGGGGAATATTGAATGGCCAAGAGATGCGTATAAACAGCTACCTTAAATTTTTTCATATCATAAGTGAGAGGAAAACAGGAACTAAGGAGACCATTCCAGAGTTTAGAAACCGTGTAGAAAAGTGTGGATTGCGCCCGTTTTGGACGACAAATTGGAATTTGTACTGTATGTTGATGAGATGATATGAATAAGAGAACCGAGCAAAGGTAGACCTAGGTATAGTACCAAAGAATGTAATTCATTGGCGCAGTACCCATTGTAATGTCAATAATATAAGGAAAGAACTGAAACGATTATTCCGTGCTCAAGGGACCGTATCTGAGAAGTTAAGGGTGGGTTGTTTATAAACCGAATCGCCCTGTTTTGAATACAATCAACGAAATCGAGAGCGCATTGGGGAGCATCAACCCAGTGGCGAGAATTATATTTTAGATGATGTCGAATTTGAGCCTTGTACCGCAGAAGAAGTTGTCGGAATGTAAAGTATTGCCTAGATTTGTACAAAAACTCTATTTTCCGAGTAGTAGCTTTAATAGATGACAGTAGATGGTCATCCCATGATATATTTGAAGATGCAGTCATTCCCAACATAGAAATAGAAATAGAAAACTTAAGCCCTGAGCCATTCATACTTACAGCAGGAATTTTTTTATGGCGAAGACAAGGCAATGCTGAGTTTTAATAGAATTTAATTTAACTAGATTACTACTCCCACTTCACATTTGAGTAGAGTAGGATGAACTGTAATGAGGAGTGCCGTCGTTAGCAAAGGAGTTCTATAAAGGAAACTAGAAACTCAGTTGATGAGCGTATCATTTAACCCAAACGAGGTGAGTTAAGCACTTATGCCAAACTTGGTCATTTAGGCTTTTGAAATATCTAAAGCGCTCACAACTATTTCACCAGTTTGTTCAAATGTATTGTTCCAAACTTTAGTCACCTGATTACCTGTTGAACAACTATGCCTAAAACCATAGTGGTGGTTACTAATGATTTTCTTAGTTTCTAGGAAAAAGAGCAGTTGCTGATTGATAGACTTTACCATGATTTTAGATTAAGTGGAAGTGGTGGCAATTGATCGGTAGTTGGAGGGATCGGTACTATTGCCTTTTTTGGGAATAGGTTGAACGTTTTTTAACTTCTATGATAAAGGAAATTTCCCAGAATACATAGAGATCGAATAGAACTTAGATAGGACTGATACTAGTTTAAAGAAACATCGCTTTAAGGCAACAGCTGGGATATCGTCTGGACCAGTCCGCTTATTGAGTTCAAGACTAGTGACAATTGATTATACCAAAAACGAATTGGTTCCATACAGAATGAAGAAGAGTTGACTAGAGGCACGTCTTTTCAGAATCATTAAAACACAAGTTTCACGCAAATAAACTGTGGATACGTCAAAGGATGTCATGGGGGGAAACGGAGTTTTTACTGATGGCGAGTTCATTGCATTCTCATTGTTCAATCAACTTTTAAGCTTTAGTGATAACACTTTTACAGGTATTTCCACCACCAACGTAACCTATATGACTCTTGAGCGTTTTTACTTAATACAAAGTTTATTTTTCAAAGATATTGCATGAGCAGTAGCCGTATTGAACCAGGACTATGAACGAGAATCACCTATACGACATTGTTTTTGGGAATGTATAACTCGATGCCCATGAATATGGCTTCAGATATTGAAAGAGCAAAGTCCAAAGATGAGAAGGACTTAAAAACATATTCAGGCCAGGTAAATGTTGGAAGGAAACTCCGTATATCACTCCATTTAGATGACTTAAAACATCACACAGTTCTATCAGTGTTGCGAACAACAGGGAAATTAGGGGCAGTAGAAGTTATTTCTCTTAGACAATGGTCAAATAGACCTAGAGGGGAAATCACTTCAGATTGATATACAAGTGGGTTTCATGTAAGAAAGAGATATAGAAGATATTCTTGGGGGTTCGGAAATCATTTATGTGAGATCACCTGAAATAGCAAACGTTTCTGCATTATGACCAACAGGGTTAGTAGTAGCTGAACATTGAAGCCGATTACAATTATGAGCAGTGAAATCTCCCAGAATTGATATTTCGCAAGATGGAAACTGACACAGGAGATAGTGAACTATGAAAGAAATCTTGAAAATTATAGTTATTAAGGGACCTATAAATGCAACAATAGAATTTCAAAAATTTAGAACCAGAATGTTTAAACCAATACACGCCGAATTTTTTATCCTCCATAGAAAAAGTGCTGTTGCAAACGATGTCGTCCTTGAGATAGACACACACTCATCCTTTGTTTCGAAATTTAGAGTGAATATTGTATTGGGGAAATGGCGAGTCGGAAGAATCGGAGCTTTCAGAGGAGGCTCGTGTTTCACATGGAAACAAAATGTCAGGTTGTAATTGTTCAAGATATTGGTGAACATCATTAAGATAAGACCTGACACCGCAATAATGGATCAGAAAGTGAGATGACCGAAGTGTTTAAGAAAGTATCAATAGCATGTATTTGTCATTCCCAAGAGCTTCTAAAAAATAATGACATCTATTATATTTTTAATAGGTGAAATGGTATTACAGAACGTAGCCTGAGACACCAACTTGGAAACACTTAAACATATTTAACAAAATACAGCCAGGTAATAACATCAGTGCAAGACTATGAGACACATTATATGCTAGTGGTAAAGCATACATCAACGTCTATAGAAAAGCACAACTAAGAGAAACTAGGCATATCAATTAAAGATCTAGTTTACATATTGTGTGCGTCATTCAAAACTTCCATCCATGTGTGTGTGTGTGTGTGTGTGTCTGTGCGTGTGTGCGTGCGTGCGTGGGTGTGCGTATGCGTACGCGTGTGCGTGTACGTGTGCGTGTACGTGTACGTGTGTGTGTATGCGCGTGTGTGTGCGCGTGCGTGCGTGCATGTGCGTGTGCGTGTGCGTGTGCGTGTGCGTGTGCGTGTGCGTGTGCGTGTGCGTGTGCGTGTGCGTGCGTGTGCGTGTGCGTGTGCGTGTGCGTGTGCGTGTGCGTGTGCGTGTGCGTGTGCGTGTGCGTGTGCGTGTGCGTGTGCGTGTGTGTGTGTGTACCTGGTGATGTGTGATATAAAAAGTTATAAAATGGCCCAGATCTTGACTTATGATAAATTTCATGTTGCATAGAGTTATAATTATAGTAACGCGAACCAGAACGCGAACGCCAACGCGAATACGAACAAGAACACGAACATGGCTACGAACCCGACGACGACCTCGATCCTGGATCCGAACGCAAAGGCGTACGCGTACGCGGGCGTAGGCATAGTCGCAGACGCGGACGCAGACGTTGACGCAAAGGCAGACGCAGACGCGAACTCAACTCAAACGTAAACGCAAACATGAACCCAAACAAAAACGCTCATGCACTCGCACTCGCGAACACACACACACACACACACACACACAAACAAACGCGCGCGCACACACGCACACACGCACACACACGCAGACACGCACACATGCAGACACGCAGACACGCACGCACGCACACATGCACACACACGCACACACGCACACACGCACACACGCGCACACGCGCACATGCACAGAGGCACACATGCACACATTCACACATGCACACACGCAGTCACACACACACACGCAGTCACACACACACACACACACACACACGCTCACACGCACACATGCACACACGCACACATGCACACACGCACACACGCTCACACACGTACACACACGCACACACGCACGCACGTACACACACGCAGACAGGCAGACGCACAGACACACAGACACACAGACACAGACACACATACACACATACACACAGACACAGACACACAGACACACAGACACACGGAAACACAGACACACGGACACACATACACACAGACACACAGACACACAGACACACAGACACACAGACACACAGACACACAGACACACAGACACACAGACACACAGACACACAGACACACAGACACACTGACACATAGGCAGACAGACACACGGCCACACACACACAGATACACCGACACACAGACATACAGACACACAGACACAGATACACAGACACACAAACACACAGACACACATACCCACAGGCACACATACACACAGATCCACAGACACACAGACACACAGACACACATACACACAGACACACAGACACACAGACACACAGACACCCAGACACTCAGACACACAGACACACAGAGACACACAGACACACAGACACAGACACACAGACACACAGACACACAGACACACAGACACACAGACACACAGACACACAGACACACAGACACACACACACACACACACACACACACACACACACACACACACACACACACACACACACACACACACACACACACACACACACACACACACACGACACACAGACACACAGACACGCAGACACGCAGACACGCAGACACGCAGACACGCAGACACACAGACAAGCAGACACGCAGACACGCAGACACGCAGACACGCAGACACACAGACACGCAGACACGCAGACACGCAGACACGCAGACACGCAGACACGCAGACACGCAGACACGCAGACACGCAGACACGCAGACACGCAAACACACAGACACACAGACACACAGACACACAGACACACAGACACACAGACACACAGACACACAGACACACTGACACACAGACACACAGACACACAGACACACAGACACACAGACACACAGACACACAGACACACAGACACACAGACACACAGACACACAGACACACAGACACACAGACACACAGACACACAGACACACAGACACACAGACACACAGACACACAGACACACAGACACACAGACACACAGACACACAGACACACAGACACACAGACACACAGACACACAGACACACAGACACACAGACACACAGACACACAGACACACAGACACACAGACACACAGACACACAGACACACAGACACACAGACACACAGACACACAGACACACAGACACACAGACACACAGACAAAAAGCGAATAGTGACTGCCAGCTGCAACGGAATTTTTCATTCGTGTGTCATTCTTTTACCAATAAAGGTTATAAAAAAATCAAATGGGAAGTTGCTCATTCTCGTGAAATTTATCAAATTTTCACGATATGCCAGTTCATAACACATGGATCTCATATCTCGTTCTAAAATGATCTTATGTCCAAAGATTTACATCTTGTTAGCAGACGAGTACGGATCTAAAACATTCTTCTTCGCGATTTTTTTCTCGTTTTCAAATATAATTATGCTGGTCGCTGCTGCTAATCAGTTTGCCACTCTCTCTGCAGTTAATGAGTGAACTGTCAATGTAGACTAGAATAAGTTTTTATAACATGTATCATATAACTTGTTATATGGCAATGCTATGCAATATGTTACTATACCACTACTTTACACATTGTTTATATCACCTTTTCCTTTAGTATTACGTCTAAGTAGAGATATTAAACTAAACTGTACAGCAAGTGTCTCTGCAATATCTAATAATGGATTTCTGTTAATTCTAAATTTTTTTTATTATTTTTTCCTTTTTCCTAGTTGATAAGTAAACGGATTTTTCTGTTGTTCAATTTTTCGTTCATTAATACAATTAAGATCGTTATGAAAATTTAAACTGAATGAAACATAATCCATATTCCCTTTTGAAACTTAAGTATAAAAGATTAAATGAGTTAAATAAAGATAGAGTTCATTATGTTTCTGTATTGATTTAAACCGGTAATATTGATACATTTACATTTTCAAACAAATTAAGGAAATAAATAATTTTTAAAAACTTCTTTTGGTATTTTTGGGCAAACAGTCCATAAATCATTAATATTAATTTCAATTTATAAACATATTTTGCATTGTGTTTCTTTTTTTGTAAATTAATCAAATATATTAAATTTTGATTACTGGCATATTATAAAAGCTTTTTCCGTTTCAATCAAAGGGGTGTAACTATATACTACGTTGCCATATAAAAGTTCTTTCAGGAAAAGTGGTGAGCTTTCAAACCGCAGAGCGACTCAATAAACTGAGAATCGCTTGTAAAAGCTTGGATCGAACCCATTTCGTTTTATTTTTATTATTCTGCCATCCTTTCTTTTCTGAGAGAGTTTGCACAAATATGAACTCCATGTTATTTAAATTGATGGAGCAAAACATTTAATGATGGCATTACATGTGTATTGGTTATTATTTGTTCATTTCATAATAAATAAGACAGATAAACAACAAATAGAATCCTTCACAAGTCGCAAATTAACAACGTATAATGTAAAGTATTTGTCAATTTTTATTAGATATGACACCCAATATGATATTTTTTGAAAAATATTTTCACCTACAGTTGAATTTGAGTTTTCGTTCACGGATTGCAGTTATATATTTGAAAGCGTTTCACAAGGACTAAAACGTAAGTAGAAGAAAAGTGAATATAACTATGTATGACAAAATAATATCAGTATTTCCTCTAAGAAATGTATTACTTTCTTAGGCAATTTTATCAAATGGGCTTTACTAAAAAAATTAAAGCAATAGTTTTTTTTCTTCAAGGCAGAACAAAATGAATGTTTAGCAGTAATAAACACTATTGTTATGCTAAGTTATACCAGTTTCTCTTTAATCAAATTCTTCTCATAAAGATACTTGTATAAATAATGCAAGTGCTGACACAATAGTATCATGTAGCTCAACCCGAAATAAACGAAATATCAATTATTTGGACTAACTTCTTCTCAGTGACCGACAAGATTTTGATCTAGACTTTTAATGTAGAAATTGGATTTCTTTAATCAAGCAAATCAAAAATTTTTCAAAATTGATACGTTTATTTTTTTCAAAATTCTGCGTTTAGCCGTTTTTGTTAGCATGTACACTATAAAACATTTACATGCAACAACCTAATAAAACATTAATTTACAATAATCAATCGCTGTAATGAAATATATAAGGTATAGCACTTGTAATGAATGGATAAATGCTCCTTATGAATTATATCGCATCATTAACTTCAAGAGCATTGCTGTAGGTGATTAAACGTAAATATTGGTTTCTTAATACTTATTGATTTGCAACTCTATCGACTATTCATAAATTATTTTGAACAACTTAGTATCAACCTTCAATACAGTTTCCACGTATTAGGAGGGGCTCTCTTTAATAGTTGGTAATATCTCGAAAACTAGAAAAGCGATCTTGCTTAAATTCAGCGTGCGTATCTAACACCTAAACATTTAGACTCTCATAAATTTTAGTAGAGATTAGTCCACCAGATGTGAAGACTAACTGTCGAAGAAATGTCATTAATTTCATAACAAAAAACATGTGGACTATTATTAAAATGTTTTGAAACTGTTAGTGTTTTAGTTGGAGTGAATATACGTACCCGTAACGGTGTATTTAATCACAAACATGTTTAATTTAAAAAAAACATGCTAAGGTTATGAATAATGAGCCGATGAAGAAACCTGACACAAAAGTCGAAAGATTATGTAGACCATTAGATTTACAAGTACCAATCAGAAATATATTCACT
>JARFJB010002087.1:7255000-7422500 GCA_036346205.1 Vesta saturnalis | reverse complement strand
TACTCACTAGATCTAGTTAGCCAGCATTGCTTGTTTGTGAGCTTTTACAGGAAAAGCTCAGATTGCTACTATTATTAGTTTATTTTTATCGTTATTTCTAACAAAAAAGTCACTTAAAACGTCCATTGATTTTATCTGAAGTCACATTTCATGAAGAAGAATCCGATTTAATACACTCTTAATTAAAAATTTAATTAAATCATGTGACACTTCAACGATTCTGTTCGTAATTGTACAAATAACGTTAATTCGGTTGCATATTTTATTAATGTTACTTTTAAGGACACTATGATCTTTTTGGTCTTTTCTGATACATACCTACGTTAATAGTTTCGCTGTGAATGATTAATGAACCATTTTATTTCAAATCGTTAAATTCACGTTAGATCAGTCATTTCTCTACCCTACTTATGTACCAACATAGAATACATTCAATAACTATATTTAATACCTACGTTAATGATTGTAAAACTAACACTCATAATAAATATTTATTAAGCAAGGTTAAAATAAAACCTACGTGATATAATATTTATATATTAATTCAAAACATGCCGATTATTAATTTTTTATTATGTGTAGTTTGTTCATGTTTAAACCTATAATTGTAACAATTGCTGAATAATATATATATATATATATATTCAACTTTAAATGTAAATATGCACTTTATTAATGTCACACATTTAAAAAGAACATTACCACAAAAAACTTGTCTGTAACTGTACTAAATAATTTAATATGCTTCAAGTGGTAACATTTTTTTTAACTCGTAGTTTTGACGAAATACTTCACCATCAACATTAATTTCGATCAAACGTTATTTTTTGGACTTTCGTTGCAACTTTGTCGTCATTATTAGAGTTCCGAGTTTTGTTTATAGTCGTTAACAAACAATTTTTTTTTCTATACCTATATGGATTCGCAATTGTTTTAAAGAACACAACAAATCTAGATTTTCTTCTGAATCCAACACGATGTAATTTATGGTTTTGGAGATATGAACGAGGCATTTGGGAAAATGACAGAAAAGCAAAATTCGTTCAGTGATTTACGAAAAGGAAACTGAAAACTTTCCATGCAATTAAGTGAAAGTCGTTAGTGGCATGAATTGGTATGTTTACGGGTAGCAGTAGCTAACCTGCGATATACATTGAACTATATTACTAACTGGAAGGACGACGGCCGAGTGAAATTTGAAGCTTATTCCGGTGAGACAGAGAAAGCGATATTTAGGGTTACCCGTCTTTTTCCACCGCACTGTTTTAAATGTGAAGAAAACGGAATATTATTATATATCTTTATTTTATGTGCTCTATCCTAACTTATGAGATGAAATTATGAAAATATCATAGTTCCAAATGAAACACCAGAGTTGACTATATATAGGCATTTTTATTTGATTTAAAACATAGGTAGGTACTTATAAACTGCATTGGTGATTTTGTGGCGTACAGATGCATATTTTTCTAATAAATTTTGATTTACAATATTACTATAATGATGAATCCTACACTTAACAAATAAGGTTACAACTGCAAGTCCTCATAAGAGTATTCTTCTGTTGTTGGATGAAGTGATTGAAATAATTCTAACTTATGAAAAAAAATGTACAGCTGCTACTTGAATCTTGGTTTTATAATTTTTTAAGCCTAAACATTTTGTGTAATGTTGAAACGGTTTCTCAGTGAAATCTACAATTTTATATACATTTTTGATGCATACACGAGGCCTACAAGGGAATCAAAATTAACAAATCGTCATTTGTCATTACTTAAACAATAATAGTGGTCTGCATGTGACTACAGGATAATTGTTTTTCCAATTTTCTAACAGTATAACCAGAAATATAACATAGGATCTTTTGTTTGTAATCAGAAACATTATTACTGTCTTTTTGAGTAAGCAAAATATATGATTCATCAACAGAATCAAATCCTGTACTATTTCCGGGAGTGTTATTATATTGAAAAACAGGTGTACAAATATTACCATTAGCAGCTAAACAGCTTGCGTTAATGCTCGGTTTTACACTGTTTCTAAGTAACAATTATCGCAAAGCCCATTTTAGTTGTAGAGCATTGGGATTATTATTGCATCCTCCACGAGTATTTGTACAACTGAAAAATAGTTCTAGATGGTCCTGCGAAATTTTATAACATAAAAAATATTTGAAGTGCGCATCGGCTGAATCAAAAAATCATTTACCAGTGACCAAATGCTGTTCATACAAACAAGAAATCCCAATGCAAATGTTTTTCAGCTATATTGTAAAAATAGGCATATCATCAATTGTTAAGCTCCTATAATAATTATTAGTGTCTGCAAAAATATCTCTAAAGTAACTTAAAGTACCAGGCTTTATGGTAGATTTAAAACCTTTGCCAAAGGTGTTCCCTGGATTAACTATATCAAATATTCGGTCTAAGTACCGAATGAATTCTACGGTGGCTTCATTTCCTTGAACATCAAAGTGACCGGATTCATTTAAGTAATGTATAGTCTTAGCTATCCCACTACTTAATGCTTGTGTTGCAGGCCGAAGGCTCATAATTTCATTTTTATAAAAAAACATGAAAAACATAATGAATTAGCTAGTGTTAAACCCTCTCTACTTTGAAGGTCCACTAATTTACTCAAATATACCCAGCTTATCTCACCTTTAGATGAGACAAGCCTTCGTTCTGCAAAAGTATTTCTTGGAAGTTTTATGTGGCGTGGATCGAGAATAGCGTAAACTTTAGTTTGACAGGATGGATGCTTGAATACAGACAATACTATTATTCTACAACTGAGAACCCAAATTATTTAAAGAATGAATGTTTGTGCTAGTACCATCGCAAGCAACAGACTTAACAATAATATCTATTTCAAAGAGCTTCCTTGAGCAACATTCTAAAAGCTTTGCTTGCGTAACAGCATCCATTTTATTGGTTACAAAATATACAACTGGACACTTAAGATTATTTTTATATGAGACAATTTGAAACATGATAGCTTCAGAGGCAACTGTTTCTCTATCATAATTAATAACACCTCCAAAGTCACAATAACTCGAAAATATTGATATTTTCATACATAACCAAGCACAAGCCAAAGTGAGATAGATTCCCCATAACTATGTATTTCTTTCTACATATACTTTGCTTCACTTTCGATCACCTGTAAACAATTGGGATTCCCTTCCAGTTGTAAATACAGTTCAAGGACGCTATACAACATACACAACCATTACTTACGAAGGGGACAGAGAAATGTTCTTTGCAAGACCACCAATTACTAAAAAAGAGGAGAAAATTTTCTTTGCCTTGCAAATGCATTATTAGCTCTGAACAAATTTTTCAAACTTCGTATTACAGTTGCCGTGATGTGAAATAGCAGAACTGTGGTGTAAGGGAGTTATCACTAACATATGAAACGTCGATGAAATATCCACCAATACTTTTATTGTAATTTTGATATAAATTATTTAAAATATCGAATACTACCGAAAGGATATGTGTGCTTTGATAGATAGATAGATAGATAGTTAACCAGGATCTAAAAAAAATTAAACGAAAGCCAACTTACCTAAATTCTATTTCAGTACGCAAAAGTCTGTTCTCAAACCAAACTCATCTAGGCTCTAGTAATATTGGATTTGCATTTATTGGACTTGGGCCATCTATAAATTTCCAAATAAACTGATTTAATTACGGAAAAATTTTTTAAACCACCTACGCTGTTTTTGAAGTATCTCTTTAAATAAATTACTTGCAATTATATTTTAATCCTTATCAAATCAGTATGCGATTGAACCTTAACTGCCCAGTAGCGTCCGACAGATACAGCTCTTTTACTTGATTTATTCATTGGTTTATAAGTAAATAACTAGCTAGTTTTTATTAGGTTTATTTTCACTTGCATTTTTAATTTAACAAGGTGTAATTGACTGTTTACTTGGGAAGGTAAACACAAATCATTTTTTTTTTGCAGAATGTTCATCGCATACCGTCAGATTGTACTTGTCGCAACACTGCTTGGAAATATTTTAAATGTTTTTGGTGGCCTTTTTTTCAGTTGGTAGGTAATTCTGCTGGTAGAACTCCTGCTGGCCTTTTCTTTCCACGTCTTGTAATATGAGGGTTTATCAGTTTGGTTGCAATTTCTCTCAAAAGGATTTTTATATGTGAGTACGGTTTTCGTCGATTCCAACTGGGATACAAATTTTTCCATGTTATTAGTGATTACTTATCCATAGATACGTCAGACAAGACAATTCTACCGTAATTTTTTGATTTAATATACTGATCTTTTATTTGATGATAAGCAGTCTTCAAAGGCCCAAATAACGACACATCTAGGGGCTGTAGCTTATGAGATGTGTGTGGCGTCAGTGATAGAACTTTGATGCCATTCTCTCGACAAAAATGGTATGCATTTAGATTAGAGTGAGTACCGTGGTTGTCTAAAACTAATAGCACTGGATCTGTAATAGAAGCTTTCACGAAAGGTGAAAAATGTTTGAGCCACTGCAGGAATATCCATCCGGATATCATCTGAAAAGTGAACCTGTGGGTCTATTTCTACCCAAGCTTTCTTTCACCCTTATTCGTTTAAAAATAAACATAGGGGGCACATACTGTCCCGCAGAACTTACACAACAAACTACGGTGGTCGTCTGACCTCGTTCGTCTCCACGTACGAGAACACGAGATGGTCGATCCACACAACTTATTTCCGTTTCACTTACGTTAAATACACGAGCACTGAAATGATGTTCCTCCATTAGTGTCTCTAAATTTCTGTAAAATAAATCAACCTCTTTACGATTGAAAGCAAGTACTCTATACAGACTAGTTACTTCTGTTCTTCTCAGGGACAATCTAGGATTACGTTTCATGAAATCATGAAGCCTGTTTTTGACACACATATTTTTTTCTTTAATAAAATTAACTTTTATACCATTTGCAAATGCGTAATCATACGCTAACATTAGAACAATTTTGGATTTTTGGATTTGCAAGTTCTGGTTCTTGATCACGAGTGAAAACTGCTTCTCAGCCTGCTATAAAAAGTATAAAGTATTCTACTTTAATCACCATAATAATCCTTACCAACGCCACAATTCTTCCGAAACAGTATTCAAACCTTATGAAACCCGTTCACAGGAGAAAACAATAATTATTTTCTCGCTGTGAAACCGTAATTGTTACAGTTTCACTAGAACTTTAACCTGTTTAATTTCAGCACTTGGGAAAAATGACGCGGGTGTCCGCACGTGTTTATACATAATTTCTTGACTACTTGTTAATTATACAAAAAATAAGTCGTAACACCCCCTCCTCAAAAAAAAAATTAGTTTATACACTCTAAGTCTCAAGGTAAAATGTTTAAATAAATTCGAGAAATAAAAACTTTTCGTACAAGAAAACAAAAACGTAAACGCACATAAGCTTAGCAAGTCGCCTTACTTACACATGTGTTATACGAAAAATTTTACTTAAAACTAATCTATCCCATATTTATCGTCCTTTACACAAAAATTTTACTTCAAACTGATTTATGTGTATAAAAAACTTCGAAATCAACGCGTAGATGGTCGCTTGACGTTAGAAATTCTATAGTCTCAGTTTAACAAGGATGCCTTACAATTTGTTTATTCTCAGTCATTTATTTAGTATAAGCAAAGCTTGAAATTTCAAAACTGTATATTTAACCATTCATATAAATTACACAGAGCGAACATCTACTGTACTTTCAATGTAAACCAGGTAAATTGTAAGAAAATCAAACGCACACTTACATCGGTATAGCTGTTGTTTCTAATAGTACCTTGTTTCTATCGTTATTCAAGGTTGAGCGTTTTCAAATTTGATTCATGCAAGGTAGTAGTTTTAAAAGAGATGATAAAATAATCATAAAACAGTAATAAAGTTTACATGACGTTTTAATACAATGGACCGGACCAGTACGCAGTCTTCGTCAGTGAAAGACCAACTGTTTAGTTCATTTAAGTTCTGTCTGATAATGACTGTGTATTGATTACTTTTAATTACTTTTCCAGCGTCACCTCTATGAATTTACTAACGCTTCGATGATTTTAATCTTGGATGTGTGCCGTTTTGTATATTTCTTGCTTTTTTATATCACCATTACTTCTGCGACATTTTGTCTCCGTTCCATATACCTAGAGGAGTTTTCGCCTTAATTCGTAATACTGTAGGTGTTCTAATTTAAAGAACTACTGTCAAGACATTATCTGGTTGAAACAAAACAGAAAACCTTAATCAATGTTCATGTGCTGTATACTAATCCTCTTCTGTTATTGAACTACCAACTCCTTATTTGTGTAAATATATATATATATATATATATATATATATATATATATATATATATATATATATATATATATATATATATATATATATATATATATATATATATATATATTATAATATTGAATAAAGGAACTATTTATTTTAACAGTTAATTAACACAAACAAAACAACATAACTAAAAAGTTTTAGTGCCCTAGTAAGTTTTCAAAGTGCCCTCCTTCTCCAAGGCAATAAGCTAGCGGTCGTAGAAACAACGTAGAGTATTTCTTATGAATTCCGGATTTATTTCAGTACATGCGGTACGAATTAAACCTTTCAGTTCGTCTAAATTACGCATTTGCACGTAATTATAAACTTTAGATTTTAGGTAACCCCAAAGAAAAAAGTCGTTTGAGGACAAGTTGGCTGATCTTGGAGGCCATAGTATGGGTCCAAATCTGCCAATCTAACGTCTTTGAAAGGCGTTATTCAAAAAGTTGGTGATAACATTAGTAGAATGGGCTGGAGCTCCATCCATTTGGAACCAAGGTTCATCAACATTCAGGATCTCACTTGATGGAATTATGTGATTCCTTAACAGCTCCAGAAATTTTGGTGCGTTAAGGTTTCCATCAATGATCCAATCCAGACATTAAGTTTCTCAAAGTACTGCTTTCTTGTCAGGTTTTGAGTATGAGGATTTATACGGGACCAATATCTAATGGTTTAATGGAAAGGAAAATAAGCATTTTTTAATAGATAGATGTAGAATACAAACCGGAAATTTTTAGAATTCACCTCACCATTTAAGGTAAAGGTAGCTTCATCTGTAAAAATGAGTTTGTTTCTTCATTTTGATTTATCAAATCAAACATTCTTTTACAAAAATCTGTTCTTCTTTGTTTATCTTCCTGAGAAAGCTCCTGGTGGTTTGATATTTTATACGGTTTATAATTTAACTCCATCAGGGTTTTGTATGCTGTACTACACGATACAGTCGCGCTACATCTAAAAACGATGCAATAGGCCGTTCCTCTTCATAACATAAGATATCCAGTTTCATCTGCTCCGTTAAAACGTGATTCCTTTTCTTCTTTTATGAGAACTTACAATATAATCATCTGATTTCCATTTGTTGGAAGTGTTAAGAATAGTCTTTTTACACGACACAGACCGTTCGGGATACTTTACTGAAAACATATCCCGAACGGTTTGTAAACTATTACCGTTCTAGTACCACATAACCATTTTTAGTGTACCTGTTCATGACTTAATAAATTGTACTATTTCTTTTTCACTACACGTTACCATTATCCTCTATGTGATCCTCTGGACAACACTGACGACAGTCTAGTAACAGTATTTTGTCTAATAGATCCTGAACTCACTAAACAGTTCCCTTCACGCACTGTTTGATACTGACATCAGCTGATTGAGATGAGTTACGAAGTATTTATTTTTTATTCTTATAAAACTCTATATGCTTCTCTTTCATTGACCCTTTGGAAATAGGTGTCGAAATTAACGGGATCCAGTCATTGTATTTCCCGTACTGTTAAATTTTCTAAGCCACCCAACAAAAATATTTGGTTTTCAAAATCTGTGGAAAAACTAGGTTAGTAAAAGGCTGGGCAGAGATTTTTATATGCCTGTTTGTGGAACTGGTCTGTCAACCTCCACGCTTCCTATCAGAAGATCTTCAAAAAACTACCGATTAAATTTTGCAAACATCATACTGTCCTAGATATTCGATGCCAAGATACATTCCTCTGTGACCATCTGTTATACGGTCAATTCGCATTAGGCGACGTGTATGCTTATTAAAGTAAGCGGGTTGCCAATCTGAAGCTCATATGTTAGGGCCGCAGGTTTCCGTAAGGTGTAAATTAGCCGAACAATTAGTTCAGATTCTCTACTTGCCCTAAATTAACTCTAAAAATCGATAATAAACAGCCAAAAGGTGCCATTGTAATCAAAACTTATTTCCAGAAATAAATCTAGGCAAAGTGATTTTTCGTATGATTACAGGACATAAAAATACAGCACAAGTGGTTAAGCTGGTAACTCAAATTAGTAGTAGTCTGACTTAAAACTTAAATTTGCATAAATGTGCTCAATCAATTTAATTGAATTCAAAATGTAAACAGATAAATTACGAAAAACGTAAAAATTCATCAAAAATAATATCAATGTTATTCTTATCTGTACCAATAAATACTAATTCAATCCTATACATGTAATTGAATCCTTGTGTGCTTTTTTCTCAAAATATAGTTAATAATCAAGATACTGCCTGACATAATGCCTACTGGTCGTCTTAAAATATTAAGATACTCTAATATTTGTTATGTGTATACATTTTTGTTAATTGAATACAAAATTTATTGTACAAAAACCTCTATCCTTTAAATTTCATAAACTAATCAACAAATGATTGGAATACGCTAAGCCTTTATTCTTTAAGGCCAATACACTATAAAGTAATTCAATGCAAATAAATTTATCTAACAACTCGGCTTAAAAATCTCTCGTGTTGTTCCACATTCCAATATGTGCAAAATTGACTCTTTAAATTTTAACCCTTCATTCATAATTAGTTTTCGAAATTAAAAACAACAAATAACATATGTGTAAATATTTTTCAACTACCATTTAAATTCTCAAATAAAGTACGTTAACTAGGCAACTTCTGCCGTAAGAACAATATTTAAAGTCTTGTTAGATTTATTAAATAAATAGTATATTACTTTACAAGGGAAGTTGAATCTCTCGCGTACGCTCGGGATTCAAATAATACGTAAATCCCTACTTCCAGTGTAAAGTATATTATATTTTTGACTATCAACACGTTATATTATAAGTTTTTGTTATGAACGAATAAGTTCAAAAGTAAATATTTAATTAAAAATTATTATTAACTTCATTAAATATATAAATAGGAAGTTTACCACGAATAGGATTTTTATCTTGATAGCTCAGTTGGTTAGAGCGCTACTGTAGCAAAGTGGTTGTCGTAGGTTCAAATCCTACTCGAGATAAACTTTTTATTTATGTTTATTATTATTTTTTTTTAATTTTTATTTATGTATTTAATAAAATTAATAATAATTTTTAACACGTTATATTGTCTATCAACAATTATTTTATGATTTTATTACAAAAATGCATCAGGAGAATCTCATGCCATTGTAGCAACATTAAGTAGTGGTCTTTGCATTGGTACTATAGTAACCGTTTGTTATTTGACGAAAAACATTTTTGACTTAAATAATATGTCCAATAATCTCTGAAGATATGGCTGCTAATAGATTTTTAAACATAAATAATTGTACAGAATGTATGTTTACAATTAATATTAAGAAATAATTTTTAATCTTATGGTGATAGCAACGCTTTAACTATATCAATATTTACTTCCCTAGGGAAATAATATTATATCCCTGTTGTCACGCCAACCTGTAAAGATTGTGTAAATTTAAGCTACTTCCCTAGAACGACATATTGTAAGTGCTACTTACTTGATTGATAATGAAAAAACCAATAATTGTTAATTACACCTGTCCTACAATGATGGTTTGTTGTCATCCAACTTATACGGCGCGATAAAAAATACCCGACACAGCCGCAACATATGTGACAGTGCACCCATATTAAACATAACCTCAAAATTGAAATTGTTAAATGTTTATGAATGGAAAGAAAGCGGATGCCGCTCTTATGAAACATGTCGTTAGTAACGATTTGCCGCAACATATGTGATAGTACACCAACACTAAACAGAACATAATTTTAGTGTTACCCATAATTTTTGATAGTACACCAACACTAAACAGAACATAATTTTAGTGTTACCCATAATTGTTGATTGTTAGTAACAATTTGTAAAATAAATTAAATCATTTCAGTTTTTTTGTTCTTTGTGTAATTACAAATAATTTGGGCACTCCTTAACATAAAACGAAAATATCAATTTTTGAGGTTATATTTAGTATGAGCGTACATATGCTGCGACAAATGGTTACTAACGTTATGTTCATAAGAGCGGCTGTATCAATGATTATTGATATCGTTGTATCTCCTGTTGTACGTAAACTAGCATGCATAACTTATATCTACATAATACATTAGCGGATGAATACAAAACATCTTTTAGAAATATGGAAAAGGTCTACTAAACAGATAATTAAATTGGTTGGAAGTAGAAGTGCGGCACTATCCCCTCCATTTTTTTACGTCACAAGCCCCGCCCCCTTTCACTTTTTTATATGCCCACGTGGGAGACCATATTTTCCACCCCTAATTATTTTTTATTAGCTTACGTGTAGGACGTATTTTTTCACCCCTATTTTTTACACACCCCCGTGTGAGACCGTATTTTCTACCCTTTATTTTCGGAGGCCCTTTAAACCCTAATTTTCACACACCTACGTGTGAGACCGTATTTTCAACCCTATTTTTTTTACACCCACGTGTAGGACGTGTTTTTTCACCCCTATTTTATGACAGCTCACGTGTAGGACACGTATTTTCAAACCTATGGTTTCTTTTCGAGGGTCAACCCTAATTAGAGCCTTTTTTGCACATGCTCACGTGAGTGGTTGGGGTTGGTTTTGGTGCTGGAGGCTGGACCTGGAGCTAGGTCTTGGACTTGGGGTTGGTCTTAGGGTTATTTTTGATGGTCATCTAATTAAGGTCATTTTGGCTATATTAAGAGCAGTACCCCTGAGGTTAAGCATACAGTGTTAGAAATTGCATAATTAATAAGATATTGTTATTAAAATTATCGATCCTATTGTTTTAAAATGGTCAAATACTATTTGATGATCTTTTACCTATACGAGAAAACGTTGTATTTCTAACAAGGAGGTTCTTGTAAGACACGTGTAGGGCTTCGCAACTTGTTCTCGGGCCTTCCCCTGGTCGGAGATGGTGTGGGAACCCTAACCTTATAAGATAAGTGTAGAGCTTAGCCCCTATCGTGGTCCCCTTGGTGCAATTGTATGCGGATTTTAACTTAATCTTACAGCTGTAGACCTTCGCCCCATCATACAAAATTGTATTCTAATAAGGTTCTTGTAAGACAAGACTTGTATCAGTGTCTGCGCCCTGGCCCCTCTAAGTAAAAATTGATTTTAGTGCCATCTAGTGGCGTATAGACTAATGAACATTTTCTATTATAGAAGCTGATAATGCGCACCTCTCCATCTTGCTCTATCTTGTTTCTTCCTCCCCCTCTCTCTTTCTCACACACACAAACAAACCAATTAATTAATCGATCTCAAACAAATCACGCTCGATCACCAGATCAATCTCAATCAATCAACCGAAATTATGTCTTACAGTTTTCGGAAACCAGATTACAGTTCAAACTGAATACATTAAAGTCTAATTAAATATGACGTGAAATAATAAATAATTTCTACCCTAATGCAATGATGCTTTATGTATAGGCAGATTCTCTAAACAGTCACCACCTATACATTCGGAACATCATATCTGATTTATTTGCATGTTCAATTACATACACACAAAATTGTTTCATTGTAACGTGTTCATTAACAGTTGTAAAAACAAATTAAAAAATACTGGACAGTAATAATTACTTATATATAACATAGAGTTAAATTAAATTAACATGTTTTTAAGAATATCAAACCGATATAACGGAAATAAAAGGCAAAAGGTTTTAATGGTTTTATTATTATACGTGAATTAACAATAACCACAAGTTTAAAATTCACGAATACGTACCAGCTATTTGAGAGTTGATCTTATGACGTCATCCTATAAGAGTAATAATACATTTTAAAAATCTTTATCGACGTTTTTGTTAGCAATAGCACGTAAAGACATATATTAAAGATAATACGCTTACCTTTAGAAGTGTTTTTTCCTTCAACTGAATTTTTTTTTATACGTGTCTCACTAAAATACGATTTGTGAATGGCTGGATATAAACAGGCTATTACATACCGATCATTAACTATTTTAGAAAGTAATACACAAAAACCTGAATACCGCTACTCGTATTTAACAATCAAGTTGTACTTACAAAAATTTACATTCAAAACACTTACAAATATTTTAAAAATTTTGCTAACGCAGAAATTACTTTAAATAATTGAATCTTCAAATTACATAAAACTATTGTATACTCAATTACGTGTAGGCGACTAACATACGTTCATTGACGCGCCACAAAGTTCAGCATTTTCACCTTCAAAATGGCGTACGAAAATGTATGTAGCCGGCAGGTTTTCACATATTCAGAAAAAAGTCCCGGTAGCTCGCAATTAGGAGCTGAGATATATTTTTCTAATCGCCTATAGTTCATTGTCAAATATTAAGGGTTGAAATTTCTGCTGCAACTAGTGTAATACTTGAACTTCGTGATACCATCATGTACAAGAGAAAAAGTGGTTTACATGTGTGAAAATGAGTTTTCAGTTGACTCTAACCGCGGGATGGAAGTATGAGTCATCAGTAGCGCGCGGAGTGGAAAACTCATCGGACCAGTTCAAAATCACGTCGCGGTGAAAAATTCCACATTTCACCGCTAATTCTACACCAATTCCGACGTTTTTTTAAATCTGGGGTAGTTTGCAGAAATAATAACTGGCATACCAGTTTAGTCAAAATATTGCAGGAATCTGCTATAAACAATAATTATTCCGAAAATACTTTTTTTCGCGTATATTTTAAAAGATATGCATTTTGGACAACAAATTTTCAAAGAAAACTTGTTTATTTTTAAGAAATACATATTTATTTATTCTATCATATCAAAATATAAACATTTTATAAGGATTTACTGATATCCTTTAGTAGGAGAAAAGTTTGAATATATTAATACCCATAAAGGCAAAAAAAAAATAATAAATGTATTGTACCAGGAGTACAAATAAGTATAAATCTCGGCCATATATCAGAAAGCGCTTAAGTGCAGCTTTCGAAAGAAAAATTATAACAAACGTGGCCTCGAGAAAAACCTGCAAATTATTTATAGAATTTAAGAGGTGGGGAGAGTGGAACCTTATTATGAACAAACCGTCTGTAACTCCGGTTCTCCTTAATCGATCTTTGCAAAGTTAGTCTTGTTGAAAACAGCTCTTTCCCACTAATGTAAAAGTAATCATTTCGACACAACCTAGTAGGTAACATGCACGCTAGAGGGCGGTATTTATTTATTTTTTTGGAAAATATTAAATGGGAAAATGCAGTTTTAATTGTGGATTACAAAGGTAGACCAAATTAGTAACAGAATGGCGAAAACCGCATGTCAACATCTTTTTCCTATCTCGAGATATATTAAGAATTGTGTAAATATTAAGCATTTTCCTTTGAATATAGATTACTCGGGTGTTACTGAACGAATTTTAACAATTTTAAACTCCTTAAAATTTACTTTCCTTGTCTTATAAATAATGATATCAAATATAATTTCAATATTACTGTTACTGTCACGCGGAAACGGAGTTAAGGGGTTAAAGTGGAAATATATCAAAACAAGTAGTGGGCCATAGAAGGAACAAAAAGACATGTGTCAAATTATTAAACATTCGTTCATTTACGTTTCATTGTAATTTATTCGTATTAAATTATACATAAAATTTACTTTAAAAGTTAAGTCTAATATGATTCTTACAAACCAAGAAGTATTTGACATGGTATTTTGAATGCATGAGAAATGTAACTGTTGCGGCTAGGGTGTATGTAGTACAATATCCCCAAAGATGTCATCCCGATAGTAGAGTTTTTCGTTGACTCATACACTGTTTAAGTACTAAGGGAAATATTAATCTTCCTGTTAATACATGATGCGACAGCGGTTGTTCAGAGGCAACCGCAATAAATTTTTTGGCATATGTGCAATTTAACCCCCATTTAAGTATCAGAGCAGTAGCTAGAGATTTGCGAATAAGCAGAACCACCGTTCACCGTATTTTTACAGAACACAGGTAAATTCATTATTTTCATCTGCATAATTAAAATTAAAAGTAAATACCTCTTCATCTGCATAATACATGTTTCTTAAACAAAATATACCTACGCAATAATATTTGTTGGACATGATTATATTGTAACATATTAAATTATTTATTTTGTAACTCTGGAAAGATATTTATTAGGAAGTTATATTTCTTTTAGGTTACATCCATATCATGTAGTACTGCATCACAGATAGAATGATCGCGATTACCATAGAAGGTTGGATTATTGCAATTGCTTGATAGAAATGATATGTGACGACCCTCAATTGATGCCACGTATTTTGTGGTCAGATGAAGCTACATTTAAAAGTGATGGTATGGTAAACCGTCACAATATGTACTATTGGTCACAGAATAATCCACGCTAGATGGAAGAGGTTCAACATCAGGGTCTACGGTCGATAAATATGTGTTGTCGTATCGTAGATGGTCAGCTAATTGGACCCTTTATTTTCGATAACTCAATTAATGGGAAATGCTAACTAAACTGTTTAAGGGTTGAATTGCCTCTTCTTCTAGAAGATATACCCCTAGCAATTCGCAGGTCCATGTTATTCGAGCATGATGCTGTCCGGCGCATTTCTCCAGAGAGGTTAGAGCATTTTTAGGTGATGCATACACTGATAGATGGATAGGATGTGGGAGCCCATTTTATTGGCTAGCCAGGTCACCAGACGTCTGTCTATGGGAACAAATTAAAGACATTGTTCTTACAACTAGGTCCACTACTCGAGACAAGATGATTGATATAATACGAAATGCCATTCAGAGTATTTCGAGAGCGGAAATTGAGGCTGCTGTTCAGTCTACTCTTCAAAGAGTAAACGCTCACGTCGAAAATGATGGTCGTCACTAATTAACTTGATTTTTTGTTATATTTTATAAATCTGTTTGTTTTTACATTTGTTTCAACATTATATATATATATATATATATATATATATATATATATATATATATATATATATATATATATATATATATATATATATATATATATACATTTGGCAAATGTTTGTTTTTTCCATGGTCACTACTTGTTTTTATATATTTCCACTTTAACTTCCTTAACGCCGTGTCCGCGTGACAGTAACAATAATATTGAAATTATAACTGATATCATTTTTTATAGGACAAGATAAGTAAATTTTAAGGAGTTCAAAATTGTTAAAATTCCTTCAGTAAAACCCGAGTAATCTATATTCAAAGGAAAATGATTAAAATTTACATATTTCTTAAGATATCTTCGGATAGGAAAAAGGTATCGACATGTGGTTTTCGCCATTCGGTTGCTAATTTGGTCTACTCTTCTAATCCACTGCATACTCCTATTTAATATTTTCCAAAGATGACTAGATTAAAAGAAATAAATAAATATCGCCCTCTAGCGTGCATGTTACTTACTAGCTTGAGTCGAAATTATTACTTACATTAGTGGAAAAGATCTGTTTTCAACAAGACTAGGTTTGCAAAGATCGATTAAGCAGAACCGGAGTTACAGGCGTTTTTTCATAGTAAGGTCCGCACTCTTTCCCACCTCTTATTAGAAAAGATGGACTAAAACTTGAGCAATCGAATACACGCATAATTTTTAGAAGAATATAATGATCATACTTTCAATGGCTTCTGATTAGGCAAAATTTGTAAAATATTTATTTCTTAACTTTTAATTTTCAGTTACGCCCTCTAGCGGTGGTCCTACAATTCTATAAATAATTTCCAGGTTTTTCTCGAGGCCACTTTGATATAAACTTTTTTTTCGAAAGCTGTACTATTAGCAGCTTCTGATATATGACCGAGAGCCATTCTTATTGAGACATACGGTATATTGTTAATTTAAACGTATTACATAAATTAGCAAGCACATGTAAAACTCTCTTTTTCTCTTGTACATGATGGTATCATGAAGTTTAATTATTACACGAGTTGCAGCGGAAATTTCCACCCTTAATATTTGCAAATAAACAAGTGGAGAATTAAAAAAAATTATCTCAGCTCCTAATGGAGCTACGGGGACTTTTTTTTTAAATACGTAAAAAATTATCAGCTACTCGAAATTCAAAGTTGTAGTCCTATGTCTCCTTTTTTTGCAAATATGTATAAAATATAGAAAACTCAAAATTACATACATTTTCCGACGCCACTTAGAAGGTGAAAATTCGATCTGACCAAATTATATATATAAACTATGTCTCGAGGAAGATATAACTGCTCTTGGGAAAATCCTTTAAACCGACGAATAAAAGGTCAAAGACGGTGTTTTGCAATTATTTAAACAAACAAACGATTTCGATCTACCAGGTCTCAAATGGACCGTTTTTTAGCCAGTTGAAGAAATTTTAAAACCGTATTGGTTGCAGTTTCCGATCTACGTTTAAAAATCCATTTTTTACTGAATTTTCGACATTTGGCCTTTGTTTAAACGAAGCTCCCAGTTGTTAGCATGGGACCGCTTGAATATCATATTCCTTATCATTAAAACAACAAATTTTCCACATGGCTACCTACTCTTAATTACAATAAATTTTAGGCCTTTTTTGCCTAATTCCACTGGGCTACTATATTATTATAATACAGACGTGTTCGTAAAGAGTCCTTCAATCTCTAATTCTACAAGAAATATTACAATGAATTTTCCAACATAACAGAACTAATTTTCAATTCTAGAAATACTCGGCATTAGAAAAATTGCAAAACATCAAAAAAACTTACGTAGTTAACTTTGAAGCCACAATTTTGTTTTATTTTTGGTTTTATGACATTTTCACTTTATGACATTTAATTTGACATAATACCGAGTTAAATTTTTTTACAACTTAACCTGTTAAATTAAAGATTAATATCTAATAAATAAAATATTTCTTAAAAATTGAAAGCAAATAACAGGTATAAATTCAGTACGTATTCCCAAAGGTGTCTTAAATTGTGGCTAGCGTTAAGACGCCCTAAAGTTGTTAAATTAATTTATAGCAACTCGATGTCGGACAGTGGTCATTGCGAAAGTTATTGCGAAGTTTATAACCTTCTGCCTAGGTATACGACATCGTATTTTAAGAGAGTAATATTGACAACCTCCATATACGTATATATAGGACAACTTCTCAATTTTTTTTACTACGTTATTAATACAATACCGAAATAATGACGAACGTTGTCGGTGAATAATCGTGTAATTGCTGTAATTTATTAAAGTACATGCTGTAGCCTTAAATAGTGAATTTATACTAATTACAAGAGTTTGTTTATTTTTTAAAATAGATAAGTTTGATTGTATGGACATTAGAACATTAGAAAAACGTTAACGATAATGTTTATGATTATTATCGTTGTAACTATAAGTTAATGGTTATCCGTAAAGCTATTGCTTACAACTGCTTATTTCAAGTGTGTTCTTTATGGTTAACAATTATTTTGAATTGCCAAAAGCAAGAAGTACTTAGTGGTAATGGTAAATTGCGTTTCCTTAGCTTTACAGCATAAATGTTAATAGAATGCCAAGAAATAAAGAATTTACCTTTACTGCTGCAAATATTTAGTATCAACTGTTTTATGTAATAAGGGAATAAAGATACATTTATTATTTAAGGGTTGTAATTATTCCATTGTAAGGGATTCGCTCACACAAAATTTGAATTTGCTTGAGTAATTATTTCGTGTTTTACTAGTATTAATCGGCATATAAGTACTAAATCATAATTACAAATAAATAAAAATATAAGTAACCTCTTCTATTCTACATGCAGATTTTTTCGAAATCGTACAGTTTGGTCACAATACGTTTCTGTACCATTATTCTATTATTTATTATTATTTATTAATTGAAGAATTTTGCCAATAATCATATTATTAAATATTATTAGATTACCTTATAGGGTAAGTCCAGGAGAGACGCCACACCTTCTTTAAAATTAAGTTTGTAGGCTTATGTAAAGAGATATACAGCTCCAAATTCACTCAGAACTAGCCACTACTATGTGGGATAAAATTTTTAAAGTAAATCTAATCTAATACTATTTTCAAAAAATACACAGAGATACATACGTCTTTTGGCATCTCTCCCAGAGTCCATGGGTGAGATGCTAAATCATACTAGGACAGATGCCAGTAGAAGGGAGGCACTTGCGCCGCCATCTTGGATTTTCTGGGGAAAACCCAGCTTTCACTTTTTACTAGCCCACGTGGACGACCGCATTTTCCACCACTATGGTTTCTTTTCGAAGCCCTTTTTCAACCCTTGACGGAATTTATTATCTCTAATTAAGGCCTTTTTGTTTTTCATTAGCTTACGTGGGGGACCGCATTTTCAACCCCTAATTATTTTTACTCGCTTACGTGGGGGACGTATTTTTTCATCCCTAATTATTTATACGCTCACGTGTGAGACCGTATTTTCAGCCCTTTTTTACCCCTAATTATTTTTTTACACACCCACGTGTAGGATGTGTTTTTTTCACCCCTATTTTATGACAGCTCATGTATAGAACGCGTATTTTCTACCCTATGGTTTCTTTTCGAGGGTCAACCCTAATTAGAGTCTTTCTGTACTTGCTCACGTGAGGGGTTGGTCTTGGTGCTGGGGCTGGACCTGGAGCTGGTCTTGGTGCTGGAGCTGGACCTGGAGCTGGTCTTGGGGTCGGGGCTGGAGCTGGTCTTGGACTTGGGATAAGTCTTAGGGTTTGGTCTTGACCTGGACCTGGACCTGGACCTGGACCTGGTCTTGGTCTTGGACTTGGAGTTGGTCTTAGGGTTATTTTTGATGGTTATCTAATTAAGGTCTTTTTGGTAGTTTAGCCCTCTGCACCAGTTGGCTTTCGGGGCACGAAACGAGTTTATAACCATTCTACAAAAATGTTTGAATTGATGTTCGTAGATCTTGAAGGCATTTAGACAACAGATCCGGATGGCATGCCATCCTGAAATTTTGCTTTTTGTTTTTTCCGTGAAGATACAAGCGAGGGGATGAAAATTGCCCTCATCCTTACAATATCCAATGATTGTGATAGTCTCTCCTCGCTCTGCTGATGTAAGAGTTGTTACAGCCTTTGATACATTTTCTGCTCTAACAGTTCCAGGTTTATTACTTACCTATACTCCCTTCTTATCCATGTTAAATATGTGGCGAGGCTCGTCAAATAATTGTTTTTCATTCAATATCTTTTCTAGTAATTTAAAATACGTAGTGACAGTTTCTTTGTTTATTCCTAATCCCCTGTTTATTGACAGCCCCTCTGATTTTCTCACAGACAAGTGAGGATGTCTCCATAGAAAAGACTTTAACCAATCATAGCCTGACATTTCTGCGTTTTGCCAAATTTATGAGGAATTCTTAACTTTTCCGCCATATGGTAAGCCATTTCCATCACAACGGAACAACCCATTTCTGTAATCTTAGAATACACAGCACTAATTTGTTTTCTGCTACGATTCCCAAAATTCCGGCTGTTCCCATTCTTCCTTTTATTCTGTTTTTAACTACTATTCGTCTTTTCAGGGTTCTAAGGGAATATTGAATCGCCGTATAGCAGCTTGAACGGTCATACTATCGTTACGAACATGCTGAATAGCAGCTGTCAATGCTTCTTGAGTCCATTTACCTCGCATATTATTATCTCTTTTACATTCCGTAGGAATAGCTACACAAAAGTAAAAAATGACACCCAAATGCATGTCGGAATCACACCCGGTTATTGAAGTGGCATCTCTACCAAAGGTATGGGTGAGATGCCATTTCCTTCTGTACTGTCTACGTATGTCTTAACACATCAAATTGTATTTATATAATCTCCTAGAATCCTGCTTCGCTCACTAATTGGTTTAAATGAAAAAATATCAAGTAACTTGTTATTAGCATTTCTTTTTGTAATTGTCACAGAAACTTTGGGAAAAATTAAAATCTTACCTGAAATATCAATACAGAACATCTAAATTACGAAAACTACTTCACTAACTCAGCATCACACAAAGCTAGTGGCATAATGAACGTACGTCAACAAATTTTCAATATATTCACACGTGGCATCTCACCCAGTACGGCATCTCTCCCAGACTTACCGTACATGTTTATTTATTTTACGAATATATCTTAAACTTCAAAACTTCTTTCACATTATTTACGGTCCATAATGCTTCTTCAGAAATATGTGATACTGTTATCACACTAATTGCATCTTATTACTGCAAGATTAACATATTATTTCCAGATTTGAACATTATGGTCAAGTATTTTAATCTAATACCAACTTATAGACTATATTGGATGATAAGATTTAACAAGTGATAGTATTTTACATTATTATCATGCTAAATAGGTTTTTATGAGCGAGAGAAAAAGCTTATTGGTGAGCCGTTAGGCGAGCCTATAATTTCCTCGAGGCAGTAATATTTATTTGTATTACTAGGGAGGAAAATGTAATATCGCCTCCCGCGGATTAATTAGTAATTGTTATCCAAGGGAGGCGATAAAGCTTTCCTCCAATGTAACACATGTTATGTTGTTGCCATTTTCTTCTTTTGTAATTAGGAGAATTCCAAAAAAAAAAATTAAAAATGAACGATTGACACTGTACTATTAGATTTGTATTTATTATTTTAGTAGGCACGCCTAGGGTTGCTATTTTCAGGAATATGAATTGAATGAAAATATTCTCATTATGCGTTTCTATGGTAACGCGTCTTTGTTTATTACAGTTTCTGCAGCTTTTGGTTTATGTTTTGTGGGTTGTCTTGGTGGTTGCAAATAGCCAAAAGGAGTTCAGATGCAAATTATGAGATTCCTGAAGCAATTCTTAATGAAGCGAAAAACGCTACACTAAGTCTTCTCCCTGAAAAATCAAAGACGCAGTACGAAAATGAATATAAAAAAAGCAATGGATGGTGTAATCGTTATCTACTTGAGACAGGCTACTGTAACTGACTCGCTTCCTTGTTTATTGCTAATTGATCTTTTCTTAAGTGAAATGAAGGATAATTAATTCTTTATATGCCTCAACTAATACTCAGCTTAATGAGAAAACTCTTTACTCTACAGGACTTCAGGGGTGTTTTTAATGCATGTATGATTAACAGTGAAACCTTAATATATATATTTTAAAATAACAGACAAAACAATTTTAATTCGTCATTACAAAGAAAACCAAGATGCGTGTACCAAGAACACGCCGATTTAAAACTACTACTAAACACGCAATCGAAAACTAACGTAATAATCTTCTAGATATCAATTCAATTCGATAATGGGGACACGTCTACTAGATTAGTATGTCACATTTTTAATTATTAAGCATTAAACAACACAAAAACATGTCTTACTCGCAATCTTCTTTTCTTCGCTTAAGTAATTCCGTTGTATAAAGCTGTGTATTGCTGCCTCCGTGCAATTCCCGCTTCGAACAACAAAAGTCAATTGATACTACCAAATCTAGGCAAATTGACGACAAAAGCTTCTTGTAGTAAATGTAGATTGCAGTTTACTTCTCCAAGAAAAACAGAATTTATATAAATATCACACATACGAATTTTTATAACTTTAATATTTTACTGGCTTTTAGTTCACTGTAACACTTTAATGGCCGTTACTAATAATTGTTTACGGCTTCCTTGTAGCACTTGCTTGTGCTTTAAAGATCGACCAGCGTTCACTCGTGCACTGTCAATCACCGAATCTCTTTACTTTCCCGCTTCTGTTAGCGTCTCCTTTTCCACGCACACGTAACTTAATACTACAAGATAACTACAATATATATAGTAACTTTGATCAAAACATTTATACAGGCTACTGCTGAGTAATAAATCTCTTGTACTAAATTGAAATAAAATTAAATTTCTATGCTCATTCACGAGGTGTTACAATGGCAGCTCACCAAGTTAAGGAAATCGACAATCATGTTATGCTAGCATATTTTTCTTTTGCAAGAAAACACTTCAAATCTTCGACTCTTTGAAAGACAACGTAAACATTAGTACGCCAAAATTGGTAAATTTTTTAAAGGAGAATCTATCGGATATGAACCAAAGAAGGAAAACAGATTTAGCAGAGAAGACCGGTGTAAATTTATAGCAGTAGTGTTTACTCGCCAAACTCACCTAGTTTGGGTTAAATGATACGCTCATCAACTGGGTTTTTAGTTTCCTTGATAAAAGACGAATACGTGTCGCAATTGATGGCTTTTGTAGCATTAACGCGGGGGTACCACAGGGATCCGTTATAGCGCCTACACTTTTTATGCTATACATAAATGACCTAGCCCCATCCATTGCTTTGCTGACGATAGCACTCTTCACTGTAGTTCATCTCAGTCTACTCATAGTGATAATCCACCTTCTATGTCAAGTCAAGAAATTAAAGCTGAAATGGCAAATTCAATCAACACAGACATTCAACGTATTCTCGAATGGAGAATCAATAATCTAGTTAAATTTAATGCTAACAAAACTCAGTGTAACAAAAAGAACTTCGCTGAAGTACCAGAAAACACAGCAGAATATTTGTTGCTTCCAGAATCATGTACTTATACAGGGCATGGTTTTAGAAGAACTGCATCTCTTCTTGTGGAAGGAGGAGACGATTTAATAAGTTTGAAAAGACATGGAGGATGGAGATCGTCAGCAGTATCTGAAGGATGTTTAGAAGCCTACATGTCAAAGAAATGTAAAATTGTGCACCAAATTATTGCAGGTGATGCATCTACAGAGGCACCTCTACAACAACTTCAACTTATTTTGAAAACCAACTCTGCTGCAGTACAAAACAATGAGGTTATTGTGGAACCAGCATCAATGACTGCGTTAAGTCATGAAAATAATACTTCGGCCAGCAGTTCTAATAATAAGTGTTACCCCTTTTTAAGCAATAACACTACTGAAATAAAAAAACGATGAGACTAACCTTTGGAGCCCGGAGCGGTTGTTAACAATTCCAAAGCCGAAGCGGGGTGCAAAATGTACTCTCCCTTTAACTGTGTTTCGACCTTGTTTGTGTGGTTGTAATGTTAATGGATGAACCCTATATAGGACCTTTTAATAATACAAACACGTCTTTGGAATATAATTTTATTCAAATCGTTAAAAAATATGAAGAATGCCTAAATAATAATTAATAACACTATTAACTTTTGAATTTGTCGTTTTCTGCCCATGTGCTGGGAATGCAAAATATTTACATTTCTCGCAGAATCTGCGACTCTTCCTGTCCATGCCTCTTTGAAAATATATGCAACGTCCCTATTTCTTTTTTTCTGGAGTATTTAGACGACCAGTCTCTAATGGCACTTATAAATTCATATTTTTTCGCCTTGCTTCAACGTTAGGGTTTATGAGTTTTTCTCCAAGTTGAAGCAAAAACTCTCATGTACGGTGAGTTTTCTTTTTTCTCCACTCTGGATATTTGGTGACCCACAACGTAAATGCATTCAAACTCGCCATATCAATAATATTTTAAAATAAGACAAACGGCCGTCTCTTAGCGGTACACTTTACATTGTATTCATTTACCAATTTATCCCTGGTGTCGACCTCGCCTTTGGTGGTGTTGTAGTGTAATATTACATCGAGTTTAAATTTATGCTCTTCGCCTCTAATGATGTTGCCGTGATGTTCGGTACTTGGACCAATAACTGCTCTCTTTTTCTGAGGTATGTACGAAGTTAACGTTATTTTTCTTTGAAAGCAAACACGGAAGCGGCCTCTGGTCTGACAGTATTAGGAAAAATAGCTGGGGTGATGTCTTATTTATTTTTCCTTAACGTTCCGCATACAGTAAAATTTATCCGTTGTTATACAATGACCAGTAGGAAGGGACGAAGTTAAATTCATAACCATACGTTTTCCTTGACCTTGCTCTCGTTCATTTCCTTGTTTTCCTAAGTATACCTGTAGATCTTTAGAATAAGTTGAAGAAACATCCACTAAAGCCCATATCTTGATGCCATGCTTAGCAGGCTTCGACTTCATGTAAACTCTAGGAAGACGTTTGCCTCTAAACGCTACTAATTATTTGTCAACTGTTAGGTAAAGTCCGGATTATAGTTTTCCCTGCAATGAACGCTGAATAACTCAAAAATGTTTGTAGCAGCTGTGAGTTTGTCATCTTTTCTACGCTCTATTCTAATAAGTTACATAAATCTATCGCGAGACATTGCTGATATAAAAATGGGCCTTAAGTAAAAAGGATTTTGTGACCATAAAAATCTAATCGGTTCTTTACTGGCTTTTAGAGCACCTGCTATAATTAAAATACCAATCGCAGCAAACATTTCTATTTTGTTCGTAGAAGTCCAAACTTTACGTATGGTATAATCCTTTATTTCTAGGTTATCTTCTACTTCGGAAGCTTCCGACATAATCGCACTATCTTCATTATCAACAAAATCGCCACTGTCAATTTCTTCGTGGTATTGGAGAGCTGCTTCACACTCTGATTCATTGCTTAAGTCGAATGTTTGCTTTTTAGACATATTTTCATCACAAAAACGCACAAAACTTTGTAAAATACAACACACAAATATAATGAAATGTGCTCGTATACAAAAACCTTAAGTGGATATTACCATATCGTTGACACTGTATGCGGTACCACAGAAAACGTAGGTTGGGGTGCATTTTGCACCCCGCTTCGGGCTCCAAAGGTTAATGTGAAACCGGAATCAATGACCGCATTAAATAATAATGGAAATAATATTTCAATTAATAGCTCTTGTAATTCTTATGTTAATAATCAATAATAAATACGATTTCTTAAGGAGTGTTAATTATTTTTTGCCTCCCGTTTCTAATAGTAACGGGAGGCAAAATATTTGCCTCCCTCTACTATCTTGTGAGCGGCAAATGTCTATTTTCAATGTGAAAAATTCAATTGTCAAGCATCGGAAAATGTGCCTTTTGAAAGAAAGTGGCTAAAAAACTGTTACTTTGCGTATAATGTAATATTTGTTTTTTATTCATTCCTAACTTATATTCAAATCTGAATTTATAGTATATATTTTATTTAAAATGACATTTCTATCTCGTCAGCCGTGGTTTCAAGTATTATTAGTATTAGCTGTAAAAAGAGTTTAATGCGTTTTATGGCACAATGGAAATCGATTCGCATCAATCCTAATTGCCCATTCAACAAAACTTAAAGAATAGTATCAGAATATTAAATTAGTTCTGCAAAAATAAATTATAATGAACATTAATGGGCGGTTTGTGTCGATTTAAGAATGGGAACTCTTTACTTGGCCATCAAAGTGGATGTATTTGTCTGTGGGGTAGTAGAGGAAAGCAGGTTCACTGGGAACATGATGTGCAGCCCTTGAGAAAATCCTTAATTGTTGTTAAAGCCAATGTAATACATGAACCTTTGTTAAGTAGAGCAAAAATAATACTTCCGCTACTATATATCAAGTTAGGTATGATAAAACAGTTCGTCGAACCGTTGGACAAGGAAGGAGAATGTTATAAATACATTTGTAAAACATTTCTTAAGTTGAGTATAGAAAAGTTAAAAGGCGGAATGTTTGATCGGCCTAACATTCGGGCATGAAAGATGCAAATTTTATAAAAATTATGACTGATTCTGAAAGTGAAGTTTGAAGGGTTTTGCGTTGGTGGTAGAAAATTTTCTAGGTAACCATATAGCACCATATTATAGAGAAACTGTGCAAAAGATGTTGGAAAGCTTCAAGATTTTAGGAGCGAATATGAGCATAAAATTAAACTTTCTACACAGTCACCTGGATAGATTTCCTATAATCTAGGAAATTATAGAGAGGATGAGGGAGAGCATTTCCAGCAGAACCTAAAAATGATGGAGGAAAGGTATCAGGGTAGATGGAGCCGTCACATAATGTAGATTATTGCTGGCCTTTAAAAAGAGATTCTCCCCAGAAGAATTATAAAAGAACAGTTTATAAGGTTTTACAAATTTTTATCTCTGTCAACTCTTATGTACCGGGTGAGTCATTAAGGAAGGACGCCGGCTATATTCCAGCAACCGCTTATGTTACGACTTCCAAAAAAAAATTCTTCAGTAATGTGGCCAAGAGAAAATGCTGGAAATAATTTTAAAATTTGTAAATAGACCGCTAGGTGGCGTAACAGCTGTAGTAAATTAAAAAATGTCTAATAAGTAACAGAAACTGAAGGAAAAGGTATATTGAAAATATCGTTGTTGTATTTTTGGGACAATTTTACCCATTTTTTGTATAAGAAGTTTTTCTCTAACTTCACAGGCTTTCCGTGGGGGGAGCTGCGAATGTTGTCAGACAAACACGTAATTATCTTCGGAACCAGTCATCGAATCTTAAAAAGTAATATTGCGTTGGAAAGGTCTTTTCTTGCGCTATTCGTTGATATACTAAAAAGTTAAGTTTGATTAACGAACAAAAAGCTAGAGGACGCGTTCCAAATATTGCTGAAATTTTAGCGATTTTCTTCAAAATATTAAATATAATGGTATGTTTTTTTATATTTGAGTCAGAAAAGCATAAAATTTTGCCTATACCCTGAAAATTTCAAGTCGATATCTTTGTTGGTTTCAATTTTATACCTACTTTAAGTTCCGATCCATGGTAATGATTTTGTAGTGCCACGAACATCCAATAACACTACCAGACCAACAATGCATAATGACGATTTATCCATAGTAATTAATTTTATCAATGTCAGTGTCAAGGAAATATCCTGAAATTTACTCACAAAATTACCTCCGGTTTTGCGGTGTATGCGGGTGTATTGTGATACGAGTTATCACAACGATTGAGAGCTACAGGAACAATTCATCCCCCAGTTACTCACAGAGCACGCAGATCCCGAACGCTCTTCAGCGTATTGTGAAAGAACATAAGTAAGTTTTAAATAAAAGTTAGCTATTAAAAGTAATAAAGTTATAGCTATTAAAAAACGATAACTTCAATTTTGATCTAGATTACATCCATACCATGTAGTCCTTCATCAATCACTGACTGGAGCTGATTATGAGCAACGTTTAGACTACTGCTATTGGCTGTCGAATATGCTCATAGATAATCAACACCCGTTATCGCAAATATTGTGGACTGACGACGCTACATTCCGCAGTAATGGTGGAGTAAATCGTCATAACATGCATTATTGGTCCAGAACCAATCCTCGTTGAATGCAAGACATTCAGGGCTGGTGGAGCGTCAATGTTTGGTGCGGTATTTTAGGAGGTCGGATTATTGGTCTTCACATTTTTGACGCACCACTTAATGGTGAAAAGTCCCTTAATTTCTTGCGAAACGATTTGCCGTTACTTTTAGAAGATGTGCCGTTGCTTACTAGGCAGCGGATGTTTTTCCAACATGACGACTGTCCGGCACATTTTTCAGTACGCGTGCGTCAATTTTTGAGTAACACTTTTCCTGATACATGGATAGGAAGAGGGAGCTTTTTTCCATGTCCAGCTAGGTAACTACATTTCCTTATTCATTCTTAACTTTAACAGCTTAATAACCATTACCGTTGTTACCTTCTAGGTCACCCGATCTAACTTGTTTAGATTTTTATTTTTGGGAAAGAATAAAGAACCTTGTTTTTACAACCAGGCCAACTACGTCTGAAAATATGGTCATTAGGATAAGAAATTCCATTCCCACCCTCTCCACAGCGGAGAAAGAAACCGCTGTTTTGTCAACGCAACAGCGCTTACAGCTGTGTATTGATAATGATGTCAGACAATTTGAGCATTTAGGTCGCCACTGAGTAATGGCGTACTACTCATCTCTAGTTAATTTTCGATGGTCCACCCGGTGTAATTATTAACCAACGGTAATAAACTAACCCCAGAAACCCGATGATAATAACTGTCAGTATTATCGAATTTCTGGGGTTAACTCTCGGGGCAGGGTTAACCCGTGTTTATAAAAGCTGGCCTAAGTAATAAACTAATATGTCAAAAAACTTTGCGTTTTATTGTTTTTGGATACATTAATTGAAACCAACAGAGATATCGACTTGAAATTTTCAGGGTATAGGCGAAATTTTATACTCTTTCTGACTAAAATATAAAAAACATACCATTCTATTTAATATTTTGAAGAAAATCGCTAAAATTTCAGCAATATTTGGAAAGCGTCCTCTAGCGGTTTGTTCGTTAATCAAACTTCACTTTTTAATACATCAACGAATAGCGCAAGAAAATACCTTTCCAACGAAATATTACTATTTAAGATTCGATGACTGGTTCCGAAGATAATTACGTATCTGTCTGACAACTTTCGCAGCTCTTCATATGGAAAACCTGTGAAGTTAGAGAAAAACTTCTTATCCAAAAAATGGGTAAAATTGTGCCAAAAATACAACTACGATATTTCCAATATACCTTTTCCTTAAGTTTCTGTTACTTATTAGACAGTTTTTAATTTACTACAGCAGTGACGCCACCTATGTACAAACTTTAAAATTATTTCCAGCATTTTCTCTTGGCCACATTTACTGAAGAATTTTTTTTTTTTGGAAATCGTAACATAAGCGGTTTCTGGATATAGCTGTCGTCCTCCCTTAATGACTCACATGGTACATTAATTAAACGCTAAAACGAAACAAGTAGTAATTTTTTTCAATTAAAATTTGATATTACAGATATACTTTCTTATGCTTGCTGCTTTTTTTAGTGCAATGTAAAAATGAAAACTTAAAAAAAACAAGAGCCAATATTCCAAAACAATATTTAGTTTCGTGAATTGTTTGCATAAATTATTCGAAACTACTCTCATGTCCACGGCAACAAAACCACTGTTGACCAGTGTAGTATATAACGGTATTAGGACGATGTGGGTTATATAACAGACAAGGCTGAGATTTTATAATCAACCGAGTCTGTTTTGTCCAAATCGGCCGTATGTTGTTTTATAGTTTCGTTACACTAAAATAAAAAGAATTAAATTTTGCGAAAAGATTTTCATAAATCATGACATATTTCGCGTGAGTGGCCTTTCCAGTGTGCTGTTATGGTTGTGTAGCAACGCTTGTGAACACCAAAATGAATAAATAAGCTTCATGTCAGATAAAAGTGGTGGAAGTGTTTTTCTGAATTTTATCAAGAAATTCTGGATGAAGCGGCTACGGCCCAGGCGAGATTTACTGCCTGCGGAGACCAAAAATACACACGAAAAAAATACGAAGAGCTTTCCGAATGGAGAAAAAGCAGGAAAGTTGAAGGTACTAACGAAGACATTTTACTGCACTATGTATCGTCACTATCAAGAAATTTTACCCCAAATAGTTTAGGGTGCAGCTTGAAGTTATATTAAAATATTGAAATTTCTAGGTAAAATCCACTCAAAGTTTAATATTTACTTTGTAGGTATAGTTTGATCCAAATAAAGTTGGGTATGACTCATTCTTAAAATTACACGACCTAAGATTTAGGCGACATGTGTCTATTACATCAGCAAAGTATCTTTTAGTTAATATTTTTAGACAGATGTCTTCCATAAAATGTCAAAGAAGGTTGAAAATTATTGGATATTTTTTTATATTTTAAACTAGAAAAATTATTCATTATATACACTTATTTTATTGATAGAGTCAAAAATATTTTGCTGCTACAATGAATTGTTATAATTTAGGACATGGTTTGATTATAATTACATACCTTCATAATACACAACCTATATATTTGTAAGTAAACAAATACTTTTTTTAGTTATTATAAACTAATAATTTAAGGTTAAAAAATTGATAAAGTTGCAACTAGTTTGTTATTCTCAAGATTTATAACAACCCTTCTAGAAGCATAATTATTGCTTTGTAATCGACATAATTCTTGTAGATATTTTACGATAACATAAATCTCGATACATTAGTGATTATTTCATTCTTGTAGAAGAAAGTGCGTACAGTGTAGAAATGTAGCTCGAAGTTCAACGAAATTATATTTCGTTACTTTAAACAAATTTCATATTGCTCCAAGTTTAATGGAAAGCAATTTACATAAATCAGTCCACCTATTGTAGAGTTATCAATATGTAAAAATCAGAATATTTATATTACATTGAATTCAAACATTTAAATTAAAAAAAAAATTATTCACTCTCAGAAGTGGAAGCCTTAACAGATATAATTAATGGTTGCATAACTTCAAAATGTTTTTCAATTTCCCACCACTCTAACATAGACACTTCGGCATGTTTAATAAATGTCTGCCAATATGTCCCATCAATTCGTCGCAAAGATTCCATCCATATTTCTTTTACATGGTCCTCGTTAAATTTGGAATTATGTCTTCCTATATTTTTGTTGTAGTGTCCTTTGCATTTTTCCCACATCAGGTCAATTGGATTAAATTGACAGTATGATATATCATCTTTTGTACACCTTTATTATCGCATTATCTGCAACTAATTGCAGTAATTCTTTTTTAAACATGCTACATTCATAAGCTACGTTGTACTTTAATGGAAAATTACATATTTCTTCCTTTTTAGATGAATTATTTGGAATTTTTTATAGAAGTTTGGAATGATAACTAACATTGTTCATTACAATTAAACATGGTTCTTTTAAGTTTGCAATTAAATTATTTTCAAATCATTTTGCAAACAACTGCACACATATCTCGTGATAGTCTGTACTTTGTGACTATGTAGGAAACAAATGTGAAGCATCGGAAATAAATCCATCTTCATTACCTGCACGAACGAACTATAAATCTAAAAAATACATATTTTATGAGGAATTATAATGTAATAACTAATTACAACAAACCTCTTTCCTTCACCCATTGGCTTCTTCTTCACGCTTTCCTTAGATTTATCATGCCAGTTTCTTTTGTGGAATCCTCGACTGAAAATCTAAGTTTCCATCTATGAGTACAGGATTGTATAATTTTTCTTCTTTATTTTTGTAATATTCTCTTAAGAATCGTACACGTTTGACAGCAATATGTGATTGTTCCAGTGAACGTCTCGTACCATCATCTACTTTAGATGAAATCCAATGGAATGTAAGAGACATCTTAAAATTTGATCTACTAAATCGAAAACTTGACTATTGCTTAATTCTTTTTGTAATGATGCCAGCGTAACCTGTTTACCTACAAAAACAGGTATAGTACTAAACATGACGAGTGTCTGTATTTACATTTTGAATGCATTTCATACATTTTTCTCTTTACAGCATCCTTCACACACCCATCAACTTCGGTGGACTTAGATCCGTACGTTTTCTCCGCTTAGCTGGTGACTGTGGAGGTTTATTTTCTTTTTTGGCGTATGTAACCCTTTTTGTATAGTACTACCTGTATTTATACTAACCCACATGCTTCAGACGTGCGCTAGAGGTAGTCCTTCCAAGTATCATATTTTACACAATAATGTACTACGTACCTGCATAACAGATTCAAATGGAACGAGTGCCCCTTGATTGTCACGTTCCCGTTCAAAATAATTAAGCACGTTCATAGCTACGAGCAGCGCTTGAGATTTACGATGCTTATTACGTAGCATATCTTAAAATTTTGTAAATTTTATAAATTATGTAAAAATGTTATCAAATTACCGATAATTCGCTGTACAAGTTGTAGATAGTTTTTATGAAAAGTGAAGCAAAAACGCATAAACAATAATTTGGAAAAACGACGGGAGTGACAGATGCTGCTTTTTAATCACGACACATGTTTTAGTGCGCTAATATGAATTGTACAGCAGATTTATGTTTTTATAGCCATCCTTCTCTAATACATGTAGTTAAGAGAGAGAAAATATGTAATTTTATTATAGAGTTTTACATCGATGAGTGATACCTAACTTTATTTGAATCAAACTTTATGGAAAAGTATTCCAGTTTTAAAACGATAAGAAGGTAAAAGTGTTAACAGCGCAACAAATTACAACTTTTTTTGTGGAATCACCACATGATTTTTTCTATTGGAGAAAGTAATTTTATTATTTGGAATATATGGCGCTTGTAGCGTGAAGAAGTTGCCACATTGTCTGTTCATAATATTGAGTATAATGGCAAATTGATAAGTTACCTTCCATGACACGAAAAAGAAATCTTCACGAAGGATTACAATTACTGATGGTAATACACCTTTCAAGGGCTGCGAGTTATTAAGGAAATATGCAGCGATTAAACCTTCCGGTTTACAAGATCGTTTTTTTGTCGATTTCAGAAAAGGTAAGAGTACTAGACGACTTGTGGGTGTGCACAAAATAGAAGACGTTTCTAAGAAGATAGCGAAATTCTTAAAGTTGGAAAACCTTGCAAATTGTACAGGACACCCATTTCGAATCTCAAGTGCTACTATGTTGGCAGATAAAGGCTTCATCTGTAGCCCAACAATATGTGGAAGAATCGGTCAGTAAGAAAATCAAAGTTTCTAAACAACTTTTTAGTGCAGAACCACAAAAATCAGAAATCCTTATTGTGCAAATAATGAAAAACGAGAAAATTGTGCAATAAAATAATTTCGGGAAATGTAAATTGTACTATTGTTTAATTTTATTCAAATATTGTAATATGTTGTTAAAATAAACAAGAATTTATAAAAAATATTGTACAGTATTGTTGTTAAAAAATATCGTCCACGGCTGTTAACAACCATGACTGTGATCAGTTCAACAGCAACCATGGAGACAATACCGATAATATGTAATAACAATCAAGTATAACGAAATTTTTTTTATTTCATACTATACTGTAATATTGGGTTTTACGGTAGAGTGTAGTCGATAGTAAAACACATTTTTACTGTAGGGTAGGATTTTTACGGAACTCAATTCATAGCTGGCTTTATAAGAAAAATTTATTTATTAACTATAACATATTTATCAAAAATAAACGAAGTTACAACCCCACAATTAGAACTAAGAATATTTTGGAATCTGGAAATTAATATTAATTGTGCAATTTTCGTTTTCATTAACTTGCAGTGGACAAATTTCAACCTTGCAAATGTTGAAATATAAATATTCTCAAAGACAAGCAGCATTGATTTTACCATCGAATATTTGCTCCATAAAGAAGAACCGCAGTATTTTTACCTCACAATACGAAAGTATTAGGAGGTATTGTAATCGGTCGGCGAAATTTCGAGAGCAGCACTTTAGTTTTTGTGAATTATCGCAAAATAGAAAATAGATAGAAAGTAAATCCTAGCGTATTATTAAAAAGGATTAAATTTCGTTTAAACTGAGCTACAATACTTAAAACATGCTTTACCGTCAGTTGGAAAAAGAGGTTCAAACATGAAAGTTTCAAAATGTATGTCTATCTGTGTTCCAGCGCGATAGCGTCCACAAAGATAATCCGTCGTCATAAAATTTGGTACCCATGTTCGGATCCATGAGTAGACGGAATGATGAACTTTTGAGCGAAACCTGTCCAGTCAAAATTTCGACTATTATAAAGTGTATAAATACGAATGGCTATTCGTAGCAAACCGGCACGCCTTTACGTAGGCAACTAAGTAGACCATCCTACAATTGAATATCTACTAATTTTTCGTTTGTTAATGAATTCCTCGGTAGCGCAGTGGCAGCGCGTTCGGTTGATATCCCGGCGTTTCGGGTTCAAGACGCATAATGTACGAGGTTTTTTTAATCTTATCTTATAAGACGTGTTAATTACCTTTTTTTATTACTAAGTAGAGTTTATGTCATTTAGGAATTATATAAACAACTAAAAATTATTATCAAATTTTATTAAATACATAAATAAAAGGTTTACCTGCGACCTGTACTTTACACGTTTTCAATTTAAGAACTAAATAAATGTGTACTGGGTGATTATGATTATTTACTTTCTCTGATCAACTTTTTCGATCGTGATCATTTTGTTTAATACGTCAGGCTTTATAGGTATTATAAATAATATAGGTATAAATAATAACTTAAATTTAAGGTAATGTGTCTTGGTCGTCATATTTAATTGTTTCTGTCGAAGTATTACGATTTTTTTTAATAAAACAATTTAAGAATTTATTGGTATGAAAAAACTGTACAAAATTTTTAGTAGCAAAAAAAAACACTGTACAGGGTGTCCCAAATTGGATAGTTGCAAGGTATCTCGAAAACTAGAAGAGTTAGAAAAAAAGGAGTTAAGATGTCATGAGACTTATTTTTTGATTAAACTAACCATGGTTCAATCAGATCTTCAGTAGGTTGTTGCATTTTCAAGCAACAGGGCGATTTTCGAAAATTGCCAAAAACTGTCTCTTCAAATATCTTTTTTATTTTAATAAATATCAAAAAAATGTAGAGGGACTTTTGATAGAGACACCAAAAGAGAGTCCAGTGCAGTGCACTGGACTTAAAGGGTCCAAGGTTAGTAGATATGACATAAACTTATGTTTTTTTAATGGGACACCCTGTATATTTGGGGCCCTTTCGTTTCCATTTTTAATCCTCTTTCACCTAATATAACATATGACAGATATATCTGTTATAGTTTATGCTACAGGGTAAATTATGTGTCGCATATATCAATAATGTCGTTTATAAATAGAACACTCTGTAAGTTTTATTATAATGTTGTTTATAATTTATTTTATATAGTAAATAAATGAAATATGAATAACTGTAGGATTTTATCTCTCAAAGATAGGTAGGTATATGTTGAAATAATAAACATAAATAAAAGTTAGTAACAATTTTGAAGTAAATAAGGAAATACATAATCTCGGTTAAACAAAGACTTACAAAAACATTAAAAATAACACAATTGCAAAATAAAAACAAAAATAAAAAATTAAATTTCCTTTCCCAAATACAAAAACTACAATAAATGTACAAAATGTCCTCCATTTTCTCGGATGATCAGTTGGCATCTTTTACGTATAGATCATACAGTATTCAGTATTTGAATAGGTTTTGTTTTTCTAAATGCCTCTTGAACACAATGTAGTAACTCTTCTTTGTTATTAAAATCACTCTTATGAATTTTATTTTTTAAAAATCCCCACACGAAAAAATCAAGAGGGTCAACCTCTGGCGAACGTGGAGGCCATCTTGCCGGTCCATTGGTTCCAATCCATTGATTAGGAAATTTCTCATTTAAATAATCTCTTACAATTAAAGAATTGTGGCTAGGAGCTCCATCTTGTTGAAACCAGAACGTGTCCCTCTCAGCTAACACCTCGTCCTCAAGTATTTCAGTTAAATTTGTGTCCAAAATATCCACATACCCAACAGCCGTAACAGTGTCTTCAAATATACAATATACCGGTTTGTTGTGGTTAAGAAAACAACTAACATTAAACCCAAATCTTCCTTGCCTCCTTATACCCCGCACTAAATGGGGATTTATATCGTTCCAATATAATTCGTTATGTCTATTAAATATTCCCGCACTAGTAATGCGGGTTCCATATTATGTTGGAATAAAAAGTGAGATTTACGTTGCATTTGCCAACATACCACTCAGCGAACTGAATTCTTCGTTGGTTATCGGTTGGACGCAATAATTGTCGGGCAGATGTCCGATAAGGTTTAAACTTATGCTTTTTTAAAATCCTTCCTGCCGTAGTTCTTGCAACACCTATTTCCTTTTCAATTTCCCTTAAAGACGTCTTATGTTTAGCATGTATGTACCCCAAAGTATTTATCTCTTTCTCTTTTTCGTTATTTCTGTTATAATTATTCCGAGGTTTATTGAAACATCCATGTTCTCGTAGATTGTCATTAAGCCTTTTAAAAGTTCTTACTTCCGGCTGTCTTCTTTCAGGGTATCTTTGGAAATACAATTCAGACGTAGCATTCGCGTTTTTTCCGCTCTCGATGTAGGCTACGAACATGTCGTATTTTTCGAAATTCTCAAAATTCATATTTAATGTTATAGATAGCGACTTATTGCGATTATAAAATTTTGACACTTAAAAATTATTCATTTGTCTTCTTTGTTAAGATTTGATGGTGACAGTATCCAGGGCTACTTGATATGTATTACATTTATTTATGGCAGAAATACTTATTTTAGGTTATTTATTGAATGCGTATATTAGGGATTCAACAAAATAAATAATTATAATTAAATGAATACATAGACCTATGCAACTAACATTCTTAACTTAAAAATTGTAAATAAAAATAATTAAATATATACTTACTTATTATTATTATTATTTATTATGAATTGTGTGATAAAATAATACATTTCAATTCTTTTGACCACCATATAGCAAAAATACCGTTCATTAATATTTTGTTTACTAAATAAAATAAATTATAAACAGCACTAAAATAAAACTTACAGTGTTCTATTTATAAACGACATTATTGATATATGCGACACATAATTTACCCTGTAGCATAAACTATAAGAAATATATCTGTCATATGTTATATTAGGTGAAAGGGGATTAAAAATAAAAATATACAGGGTGTTCCATTAAAAAAAACATAAGTGTATGTCATATCTACTTACCTGGACCCTTTAAAAAAATATAGTGCACTACACTGGACTCTCTTTTGGTTTGTCTATCTAAAGTCCCTCTAGATTTTTTTGATATTTATTAAAATAAAAAAGATATTTGAAGAGACAGTTTTTGGCAATTTTCGTAAATCGTCCTGTAGCTTGAAAATGTAACAACCTACTGAAGATCTGATTGAACCATGACTAGTTTAATCAAAAAATAAGTCATGACATCATAACTACTTTTTTTCTAACTCTTCTAGTTTTCGAGATACCTTGCAAAACTATCCAATTTGGGACACCCTGTACCCTAGTTATAAAACACATACAATTTTACTTGTGCTTGTTTAAATTATCAGTTACATTGTATTGTGAGGTCATGTGTTGCACACATCAGATTGTTTGGACTAAGAAACGGAACAAATTGTACTAAAGCTATGTATTTAAAACGGAAAAACTGCTCACCAAATCATATAAATATGCCAGCATGCTGCTCCCGCCATTCGTTAAACACCTTGTATTCTTTATTGTTACGCTACTCAGACTTGAGAGGAATGAGTTTTGCTGCAGCTGCTTTGCTTTTTTCTAAGATTTCGTCAGAATTCTAAACAAACAACCCTAGCAACCCCGCTAACCACGATAATTATTCATTTTTTCTTGATGCAGGTTTGAACAAATGCATTTTTGGTTCTTTTTAACTTTGAGTGAATTTCAGTATGAAATAAGGTACGTTACGCTATTTGTCCGGTACCCGGATATTACGTACTCATTACGCAGACAAATTCTGGCTCGGCTTCGCCTCGTCCGAATTAATTACTTATTCATCCGTAATATTCGCTGTACCGGACTTATAACGTAAATAACTGTTATAAGTTAGTAACTCGTAAATGTGATTTTACATAGCGTAAGTTTAGTTAGGTTAATGCACGTTACAATTGAGTAATAAATAAACGATTTTTCATACCATGTATTAAACATTAGATTTGACAGCAAACTGTCATTCACATAATTATGTGCAGCTTTTTGTTAATTGAACTATACCTTTTGTAAATAATCAATGATTCACGTTTAGCCTTAAAAGTGCACGTTTGAGCCCAATTTCATTTAAAGTTATTAAATGGCAATGCAATTGTGCCATTGTTTGGCCCAATCTTCTATGCACCCATACAGGCGGAATGTTGTTTTGTGAAAGCAATTAACTTAAAACACTTTACTGACAATTGGGTTTGGAGAACAGGGAGCAGTCACACAACGTCATACGGGCATTTTTAACAAAAATATGGCGAAGAAAGGGGTTAAATGTGTAGCGTTGAAGTTTCTACCACGCAAGTTGTGCTAAGACAAAATTAAAGCTAATTACTATCGTTGTTTGTGAACATATTATATGCTGTGGAATTCAACAGGACGTAAGTGATAAAACCGGTTTGTCTCAGTTAAGTGACATGACTAGTGAGGCAGACTACCTCAAAGCAATTATAAGTGACAAAAATCATTTGATTGCACTCTTATATGATAAAGTAAGCTTTTGGAAGATAAAATTTATTTATTAGAATTTTTTACTACAGATGGGGTGTTACCGATAAAGTAAATAACTTTAATACATACATAGTACTAACAATAATGTAACTGAAATAAAAGGTGTGCCAAAACTTGAACATTCATATATAAGGAAAGTGCAACCAGACCTAACAAAAAATGACATCACTAGTTTTTTAAATAAAAATGGTATATCTGGTGCCATATGTAAAAAAATGCATTGAAACATCCTAACATTTATAGCAGCTTCAAAGTATTAGCAAATAATGATAAATTGGATATGGTTAACAGCGTTAACTTATGATCAAGTAGACAAGTTTGTTTATCATCTGGGGCGAAAGAAAGGGCCAGAAAAATTCCAAGCGCGACCTGTAGAACAACTACAACAATTATCACAAAATTGAACTCTAAAGAAAAAAATTGTTAAATCCCAGGTTTATTGCAATATGTTTGTAATCTTAATGTAGATAAGGTAAATTTAATAAATCTTGACATATCCCAGTATATTAACTTAAAATTTGTACGTTGTACTGACTCTGGTCATAAACCAGTCCAATTAAATTTATTATACATTAATGGTTTTAAATGTTCTTTTTATTATAGATATACATCTGAGCATGGTACAGTTGCAATATGGATTAGAAACAATTTGCGTTGTAAATATATAAATCTTGATCTTATCTTATAAGTAGAAAGCAGGAATGTTGTTATTCTAAATTATTACAAATCACCCTCGGGTGATTATAAAATATTATTGAATCAATTGTATGAAGTAGTTCAATTTATATTTAAGCCGGGTATACAAATAATTCTATGCGGGGATTTCAACGCAAATAGTTTGCCTTCACCTTACGGCAATGAAAAATTTGATCAGTTGAAGGTTTTTACACTTTGTTTTAATCTGAAACCAATACTTTCCAGCCCTACTCGCGTTACAAAATACTCTACCTCAACTATTGACCATATCTTTACCAACTTTAATACTTACAAATGTGACATTGTGCAAAATATCATATCAGATCACAGTACAGTATTATTAGAATTAAATAATTCTGTTGATATGAATAATAATTTAATTTCTTATAAATGATGTTTTATGGAGAGACCTATCTTAAATAATAATAAATAAATAATAAATAATAAATTGATTGTTATTATTTGTTCTATGAAAATTTGTTGAATTTTTGGATTGCGAGTTTCTGTAGCGCAAAATTCATAAATTGTCGTTTTACAAGCCTGGTCGTTTTCTGTGGATATTCTTGAAAAAAGGCATCGTAAAACCTAAATAACATTCTTTATATACCGTTTTCTAAAGAATTTGGCTTACTTAGTCTGCTAACTACAAAACTTGTCATAAAGGAGGAGAAACTTTATAGAAGCTTGTAGGTAAGATATATCGGACAATGTTCGTATATTTCACAATACAAAAATAGTGTACATGGAAACAGTTATTGTTCTGTTGGTTCTTTAGAAACGCCATCTAGAACCAAACCTAACCAGTTGCAGTTTATTCGTAAATCGTATATGACATGGTTTTGCATATACAGGGAATCCTATTTTAAATTAATCAGCTGAAGCAAAGAGACATCAATTTTTCGCTATGGCCGTACCCTACACTAACGCAGAAATAACGGATATGATATTAGTTTATGGTTATTGCCAAGGAAATGGTCGGGAATTGGTCAGAGTATACCAAAAACGATTTTCAGATTGACGCGTTCCAAACCTTCAAACATTCACCCCTGTTGAAAGGCGTCTTCAAGCAACCGGTAGTTTTGCTCCGCTACGGTTGGTTATGTACGGAATAGTACTATTAGAGAGGTTGACGAAGAAATTTTTTGAACAAGTCATCTTAACTCAGTCTAAACCTTACTTAAGTGACAATTTAAAATAATAATTGCATTTTCCATAAACTACACATAAACCTTAAAACCCGATGATCAATTCATTAAGTACATAAAATTATTAGGTGTAACCTATTTATATTTCTTTCGAAGAAACTAGACGCAGTTCTGTTTACGTTGTATACAACGTTATGTGATATCGGGCCACAGCAACACGTGTGAATCTAGCAACTCTTACCACAGACTTGTTTGAAGTGATTATACAGCTGTCTCTTAATTATCAATATTGTTTTAATTTGAATGAATAAAATAATATATACACGGTGTTTATTAATTAGTGCTAAAGTTTCAGGTAGCGTTATGCAAAGCTGAGAAACCCTATAACAAAATTATTGCCAGGCGGTGCGCCATTTCTTCTCACGAGCCATCCAAAGTTCGAAATTTGACCGACTTCATTAGCTTTTATCTGGGAAAGTATCCGATTAAAAATTCATTTTGAAACAAAATATTGACGTTGAATTTTTTTGCAATTTTTTGGTTGCATTCCGCACCTTGGAAAACCTCAGATTAAGATTTTAAAAGATGCAGAAGTTGAGAAAGATACGCTTGGCAACTAGGCCAATTTTGTGGTGACGTTTGTATACATCAGTGTGACAGGCACTTTTTGCACCCATTGCGTCGTTCGATTTCATGTTTCACTGGTGATCATGTACTAATTCAACGAGCACGCAGATATGTACATGGTGTACGGGCTCTGTAAAGAGAACTCAGTGGCTGCTGCTGAATAATATGTTCAATAATAAAAAAAATGTAACCACTACTACAATTAAATTTCTACATGTTAAAACTTATTTCTATAGACTACTCAGTCAAACAATTTAAAATTCATAAAACTTATAATTAGTTAATAACGCTAACAAGCAACCACATACTATCTACACATTATCAAAATATACGGACGTAGCCCACCAAAAGATTATTTAATTTAATTATAATTAATATGACTTAACTTTCGCACGTCAGATCTTTTATTGCAAGTCTCCGGTTGTTTGATAATATGTATCATTTCTTTTATATTTCTCTTATTTAGAAGAAACCAACTAAAACTGATCGATATTTGAATTTTGATTCTCATCACGCATTAAAATACAAAATTAATACAGCTCTAGCATTAAACCACAGAGCTATCAACTTAAGTGATCCAAGGTTCCACAACAAAAATCTTTCATTGATAAAAAAATATATAATAAGTATCCTCCAAGGCTCGTAAACCACAAATCGGAATTCACAAAATAAGGAAAACACTAAAAATGAACAAGAAACCGGTCAGTAACATACGTTAAAGCATTATCTGAACAAATTTCAAAGAAACTGAAACCTTTTTGTAATATATCATTTAAAACGAAAAATTCTTTGTCAAAATCGATTTCTTCTGCACTGAAATCAAAAATACCAAAAAGACTCTGCAGTAATGTAATATACAGAATTCCTTATTTAGACTGCAACACAACATATATAGGACAAACATCGTAATATATGAAATCTAGGTTATCAGCACACCGATCTGATATTAACAAAAAACCAAAGTTCTGCGCCCTTGCCCAACACAGTGTGGAGAAAACGCACACCTTTGATTTTGAAAATGTTTAGATTCTAGATAAAGATACCAATCGTAATAATCGAAATATAAAAGAAATTATACATATCATCAAACAACTGGAGACTTGCAATAAAAGATTTGACGTGCAAAAGTTGAGTCATATGTATTATAATTTAATTAAATAATCTTTTGGTGGGTATTGGTTACGTCCGTATATTTTGATAATGTATAGATAGTATGTGGTTACTTGTTGGCGTTATTAATGTAATTATAAGTTTTATGAATTTTAAATTGTTTGACTGAGTAATCTATAGAAATAAGTTTTAATATGTAGAAATTTAATAGTTGTATTGTTTACATTTTATATTATATTTAGCCTTGAGAATGAAAATATAATTTTCGAAACGTTGGCAAGGTGATTTAGTAGTTTTATTAATTGACCGTGCCGTCAAGACTGTCCATCTTCATTGTTTATAATGAACGGTCGAGATTTATTTAATGTATATGTATTTATATATATATATATATATATATATATATATATTATCCGCCTTTGGGAGCTGATCCTGTGAGTATCTGCTAAACCAAACTTACTGTAATTTTGAAAATTTGGTGACAGGGTAATGATGTAAGGGTAACTAGTTACTACCTCCGCAGTAAAAAGTAGTTTTTTTCGATTTACTCATAAAGTATTAAATTTTTACACTTATGTTGTATATCGAATTTGAAAAAAAATGACTTAGAAAATTTCTATTTGGTAAAAATGACTTTTGAATCACAAAATTATCAATTTTTATAATTTTTTGCAGTAACTTTTTCAAATATTTTTCTTTATTTCAATTCTCATTTATTTGGTTTCCATGGTGACCACGAACAAGGAATACTAGATTTAAGTATGTAGCTCATTTTTATCACAAATTTTAAAATGGGGACTTTTTTGATAATAAGTATGAAACTGTTACGTTTAGACAAATGAAGTTTTAAACAAGCTTACCTTAATTTTTGACGTTAAATCGATCTGAGTAATAAAAAATAGGGGTTTCCATTTGATTTTTTTGAGTAACTTGCATTCTTTGATAGTCAAGTTTAGACATTCAAAATTTTATTTTTATGAAAAATACAAATGTCATTTTTTGCGGACTGTTGCAATAAACCTTTGCCTACAACACCTCAAAGTTTTATTCAAATTGTTTGACAGGAACAGAACAATTAACGAGTTATTACTAAGACCGCATCTGTCAATTTTTTTAATACGACTGAAATTTCGTATCTAGTTTATTTAACAAACTTACATTAAAATTCGACATAGAATCCAAAAATGTATTAATATACGGGGTGTTCCATTTAAAATAAGCGGAATAACCGGAAGTGGTACGAACGTGAAAATATTTTAGATGAGTTAGCCTTAACATCATTACCCTGTCACCAAATTTTCAAAATTATCGTAAGTTTGGTTTAGCAGATACTCATAGGATCAGCTCCCAAGGGTGGACCCTGTATATATACATACCATTGTTTGGTCCTTCAATATTTATCAAAATTTCCATTACAGTATGAATCCAACTTTTATGAAAGAAAACTCACATTTACTCTACGTTCAAAGTGATTCAATGCATTATTTTAAATTACAGCGCTCCTGCTTGACCTCTTCATCTACTAAAACATAGATAACCAGTGCTGTGCTTATACTTGTTATCCTTTACACTTTTTACTCCAAAACAGTTCTTTATAAATTCAACTGCTTTTTAAGTTTAAATACTATTAATGATGTTGCACGGGCCGTTGAAGTGTTAGTGGCGTAACAGGAGCCATACAAAATATACAAAAAATAATGTCTTATGTGTAAATACTGATTTACTGATTAGAATGTGCTAAAATATCCTTACAATTATACACGTCGATAAAGAGAAATTAACGTCTCTTGCATAACAAATTACTATTAATTTATTTCCTAAATTTAGTTTGGTTGTACAGAGATACGTGAATAATTAGAAATATTTTAAATTATCGTAAATGGGCTTTGGATTTAGGTGCTAGAAGTTTATAAAAGTCACACCGAGGCATTTGGCATGCGAAAGGTGTTAAACCTAATCCTGCAGATAAGTGTCTTAATAATCGATTTTGGAATATATCTATTTCATATGTTTTTTGAGGAGCTGAGTTGACCCGTTTTTACACTACCACACCGTTGGCTGCCAAGGCTGTTTAAGCACGGGGTTTATAAGTGTACTTTTTCGGTGTTTATTTGACATTTTGCGAGGAAATCTTTTTTTGTTAGGGAGGTGAAGGGGTTTAATTTATACTCCATTTCAAAATGCAGGATTTTTGTACTTTTAGCTATTGAAAATGTTCTAGAAATAAACTATACTATGGTGGTTTATATATGTTAAAATTAACTTTCTTTAACTCTAACAAGATCACTAATGAATTTATGTCTTAAAGATTACGGGTATTCTATTTTTAAGTCTGAGTACCTCAATTTACAGTTAGTTTAGTTTTAATAACTCGTTACAAGAAGTCATGCATCGATATGATATGATATTTTCCATTACGATAACTGTACTATACTATAATACGGATTTGCATTATATTTTATTTTTCGTGAAAGATGTATAAAAAATCGATTCGTTTCTCTTTGGGAGCTAAATTCTATTTGTCTAAACCACTTTTTTCGCAGATACAGAATTTTTACCAGTTTGGTAATGTAGCAATTTAATTACCGGTACATTATGTTGAATTACTGTTTTGTATAGTGATTTTTTATGCCTTTTAGACCTAATAGAACAATAAATCTTAACGTGTTTACCTGTTTTAACGGTTCTTTATCAAACCAAAAAAACAATTTGAATTAATAAAACACATATAATTTGGTTTGCTCAATTAAAAACTGTAACTGTAACTTAAAATGAATTACATGAAATGAGAATATTATGATTTTTTTAACCTGATATTTAACGGATTAAAGTTTTTCTTCAATAATACACTAACGGAAACGTTATTTTAATATTAAATGAAACAAACTATTCATATGAATCTTTAAAACGTTGGTTATAAACCGATGGTGGTGATGATGATATTTTAGTAGACGCTATTTGTATTGGTTTATTTAAGTGTGAATGAGCATGCATTTCTAACAAAGTCCCCAAAAATAATTACAGAGCAGCTTTCGAATATATTTAAGCAAACTTCCAGTTGATAACTTAAGTTCTATTCAAATGTAAATACTTTGTATCGTATACATGTTGAAAGTTACAAACATGAATATATAATTTGATAAAATTACCTCATGAATAAAAATCTATGTACGATAGTATTATTTATTATTCAGGTCATTTCAAACATGGTTTGAAAAAATGTATAATTTGTAATTATATCATTAATATACTTTGAGGTACGATGATAACAGTTCTGTTGTTATTACATAATCCAGATAATAAACCTTTAGCATGTAAATAAAAATTTAAACTCAATTCATAAGCAGTTTTGAAATTCGTAAATAATTTGTAATTTGCTTGTTTATCCTTGAATAGAAATTTTAAATGTATTTTTTTCTAGACAATTGTTATCAAGCAATTTTATTTTCAGCTTTCGTAAAATTGGTCTTGTCTCGCATACATTTAAACGGTATCTAATTCTCTTACCTTTGCTTTTTTTTCAATGGCACTTAATTTAATGACTTATACAAGAATCAATTGAATATCAGAATTATAACATGCTTAACATGTAAAATGATTCATACAGAAAACATTCCGCAAATAAATACAATTCACTGTTATTTAAATATGACCTTTTGTTTGGCATTTTTAAGATTGTATTTATACAGGATAATTAAGAAATACCGGTTATACCATTTACCTCACACTCTTAAACTAAGTAAAACTGTTTCACACACACACACACAAACACGCGCGCGCGCACGCACGCACGCACACACCACACGTACGCACCTACCCACCCACATGCACGCACGCACGCACACACGCACCCACACCCACTCACGCACGCACCCACATCCACTCACGCACGCACGCACGCACGCGCCCGCACACACACGCGCGCGCGCACACGCACACATACACACGCACACACGCAAACACGCTCACACGCACACACATGCGCACACTCACACACGCAAACACGCACACACGCACACACGCACACACGCACACGCACACACGCACACACGCACACACGCACACACGCACACACGCACACACGCACACACGCACACACACACACACGCACACACCCACACGCACACACACCACACGCACACACGCACACACACACGCACACACGCACTCACGAACTCACGCACACACGCACACACGCACACACGCACACGCACACACGCACACACACGCACACACGCACACGCACACACGCACACACGCACACACGCACACACGCACACACGCACACACGCACACACGCACACACGCACACACGCACACACGCACACACGCACACACGCACACACGCACACACACACATACACACACCATTGGACAAAAGATAAAATGCAATATTTGAATGTTTAAAATAAAATTAACCAGTGTGGAAATTGAAATTTATATAATTTAGGGGCTCATAGTAGGCTGCTGTGATAGGTGAAATGGGATTGTTTCCAAATGTCAAATAAGATAGTATGTAATAACGTATTTCAAAAATACACATCATTAGAGCGACAAAACTATAGCAACTTTTTAATTTGGTATGAAGAATAAGGGTTTGCGATAAAGGTGAGTTTATTAATGACGTTTTGTAGGTGAATTAACCTTAATGGTTCTTATATTTGCAGAAATAAATATGCCAAAAGGAAAACGAATCTGCACGGAGGTACAGGAAATAGTCTAAACGCTTTTTTAAAATATAGTGTGTCAAAAATTATTTTACGTTATAATGAAAGAGAAATCTAAATCAGGAAGGACCAGAAAAACTACATTTTAGATAGATAGGAGAATCGAAAGAATTTCTCAAAGAGATCCGTGATTGCCAGGACCAAGGATAAGTGCTGAAATTTCTGAACTGGAAGTCAGTGCGAGGGCTGTTCAACGACGATTAGTTGAGACAAAACTTTATAGCAGACGTCCAGCCAAGAAACTGTTGGTTTCCGTAAGATATCGCTGTGCCAGGTTTGAATTTGCACAACGCCTTTGAACTGGACATTGCAATAGTGGGGAAAAGTATTGTTTAGCGACGAAAGTCGTTACAAAATTTTTAATTCTGATGGAATGAGGCGTGTTAGACGTACGGTTAATACAAGAGTTCACCCAAAGTATGTTAACCAACAATAAAGCACGGACAAGGTAGTGTATTTGTATGGGGTTGTTTCTTGTGGAGTAGAGTAGGTCAACTTCATTTTAAAGACGGCACTATGGATCGCTTCGTCTACAGGGACATACTCAAAACGTTATGTTTCCCTATGCTCCTTTGGAATTTCTATTCCAACAGGACAACGACCCGAAACAATAATTTCGCCTTGTTAAGGAGTGGTTTCAAGAAAACAATGACCAGGTTCTTCGATGGCCAGCACAATCGCCAGACCTCAACCCCATTGAGAACCTTTGGGAGGAGGTTGAACGTCGTATTCGGACTACAAGATTCCCAAATAAACAGTCCTTGATTGATAGAATTAATGAAGTTTGGATTAATATGGCGGCTATTACTATCCAAATTTTAATATCATCAATGACGCGTCATTTTTATTTATATATTCAACAATGGTTCTCCTATTAAGTATTAAGAACCTGTTTTTATATTACTGTAACCCTTCATCCATGCTTGTGATTTTTGAGTTGTTAAATGAAATAAATGTTCTTTTCTTAAAAGTTGCTTTACTTTTGTCGTTCTACTAAAGCGTATTGTTAAAATATATTATTACGTACTAACTTATTTAACATTTGGAGACAATCCCATTTCACCTATCACAGCAGCCTACTGTAAGCCCCTAAACTATATAAATTTTAATTTCCACTGTGGTTAATTTTAAATATTCAACAAAAGTTACTTTACTTTTGTCCAATAGTATATATATATATATATATATATATATATATATATATATATAATTTTAATATGTATTTCTAAATGATCAAGACATTGTCACTCAATTAATTTATATAATATATCACAACAAATAAATCTTGAGACTCTCATGGATTAACGAACAAAAGCTCAAGCCCAAGATACCATTGTTACTTTTTCCTATCTATTCCGGGAATAGGTGACTCTCTTAAATATTACCAATTTGGTCTACCCTGTACATTATGATCATATGTCACATATCTACTGGAGTATACCTTTGGAGTTAAGGCTTTATCAAACCAAAAAATTCAAGTGCAGATACTGATTCACAAAATAATAAATACGACATACATTATAATATAAACGATAGCAGGACAATATTCTCAATTTCTAACGTAATCGTGAAGATACAAAGGAGGTCTGATACTTCGGTTTTCCAGATTATCAGAATTTGGGTCTGACATTACAAAACATCTCGCTTTGTGATATTAGTTTCTAATGATTGGTAAAATATCAGAACTAGATTAAACAACTTTAGTGTCAACACCCTGTACTTGTAAATGCACATTTCCCCTTCAATAGGGATTATATCACCTCTTGGTGTGACCTTATTACGAGAAGGTAGTTTAAGATATACACTCATAATTGGCTTTTAGTAGTGCTATTGATTCATATTTGCTATGTGTTTTTTAAGAAAAACTGTTCCAGGGGACTCTATCAATTTAAAACTGTGTGCCGTTTGTTCGTTCTAGAATAATGAAGCTTGCGTCTGTGAGTACCCAATTCCGTTGTTTTAGTTATTTTGTAAAGATATTGTTGTTATTATCAAAGATAGAAGTATGCAATTTTTACATTTACGTACTACTCAGTTGACCTAGAGTTCATTGCAAAATCCAAAATTTAGTATCTTCTTTTGTTTTCGACTTATAGCCAAACGTCGACATTTCTACATTTTCTTCAAGGTATTATACCTCGCTTAATACTATTATACTGATATATTTCGCCCACGGTACTATATTTTGCGAAGTGCCGAATTCAGTGGCGTGCTTAGAATTTTTTTAGGGGGTGCGGTTTTAGTGTACTAATGTAAACTTGAATTTTTTTTAGTAAGAATCATAGTTAGCTTAGCAACCATCAGCAGCAGTTCTTTCATAGCTTTTCAAAAATATAAACATAGACATTCCTGAAAAACAGCTTCCAAATATTTTTTTTTTTAACAAGACGGTGCCCCAAGTCATGAAGCTCTGGCAGTGAAGAATTACTTAAAAAACCGTTTCCCAAATCGTTAAATTGCTACATTCGGTTCGGTGTTATGACGGTTTTGATAAATTATCTTTTTCATAGGAAGAAATCCAATGATTTGAGAAACGGTTTTCCAAAGCATTGTGGGCTGGGGGACCGTCTTGTTCCAAAAAATTATTTGGAAGATATTTTGCAGGAATGTCTATATTTATATTTTTGAAAAGCTAAGAAAGAATTGCAGCTGATGGTTGCCAAGCCAACTATGATTCCCATTTAAAAAAATGCAAGTTTATATTATTACTAAAAAACCACACCCCCTAGAAAAATTCTACTGAATTCGGCACTTCACTATATATAAGTACCGTTGACGAAATATATCAGTATAATAGTATAAAGTGAGGTATAAGACCTTGAAGAAAGTGTCGAAATATCGACGTTTGGCTATAAGCCGAATACAGCGCATGTATTGAAACACGTAGAGAAAATAAATAAAACTGTAATGGAATTGCATGCTTATTTTGTGAAGTATTGTACCATCTATGAATTTCTATGAAATAATATTGAATGAAGTAATATTAGCATGTCTTTGTAGTTTTGTAATGATGGCATCAGGTAGCCGGAGAAAGAATGTTAGATATGGTGATGTTGATTACAAAGCGAAAATTTTACGATGAGCCGAAGAAACGGAATCTGTTGTACCTAGTTCAGCGTACGAGACGGGGGAATACAACGACTTTTCTCCTCAAATTGCAACACCTCATGGTGGCGGAGACGCAGATGATAATGAATTTTGTAAACTATCACTTGAATCGGAATAGTAACGATTCGCAATCAACTGTATTAAAATTAGGGTCCGAAATAAGTGGCGTTTCGCAGAAAACAATTTACAGAGTGGGCCAGGACTGCAACAACCACGGGATAGGCCTAAGAATTGTAAAATTCGTTTATCTCGCGAAAATACTTACGATGAAGGCGCTAAAAGCTATGTCCGTAGGATAGTGCATCAGTTCTTTCGAGAAAATACACCACTGACTCTGAACTCAATATTGACTGTGGTATCCATAAAATCCAGCCGCGGTTTAACGACAGGTTCAAAAGCTCCTGCAGCTCGTGGTCCTCGTTTTGTTCTATTACACGCAGGATGCGAAAATGGCTTTATTGATGGAGCAGAACTAACTCTTCTGACAAAGAAAAACACTCAGGAGTACCATGATTAAATGGACGGAGATAATTTTGAAAACTGGTTTGAAAATCATCTCGTTCCTGACGTACCAGAAAAACCACTTGTAGTAATGGACAATGCTCCTTATATCGATTTGCATTAGAGCCCATACTGACTGAAGTATAGAATGCGGTATAGAACATGCACAAACATATTTTAAAGATAATTTGTTGGTATCAAATCTCACGTTACCTGATGTGGAATCTTTTGCTACATAAATTGCTGTTCCACCGTGTTCCCCAAAACCTCGACAAGAAGCAGAGTCAAGGTTAAATCCAGGGATTTAACACTAATTGACCATTAGATTTCCTGTATTTAGTTAAATGTCATAATTTTCAATTAAGGAGATCTTGTTTCCTATAGATTGATAGTTTTGATGCATAATTTTGAGGTTTTTTACATTATGTAGATGTTCCTTCTCTTTTCCAGAAAAAACTTATATTTTTCAATACGAACGTTTACTGGTCAAAAGGAAGCGGAGTTTATTCTTGATTCCCACTTTTGATCAACTCCAATTTTAAAGGCTGACATAGAAGTCGATCAAATATTACCTTTCTCTACCGTTAAATTTTCTATTACGTTAGAATTATCCAATATGTGTTTATTAATGATATCGGGCGAAGTATTGGACCATTTTTTTACTGGAACTGTTTTAAACGTATTATCTTCAGAAGTTCCAGTTATAAAACTTTTATTTTGGCGAATTCAAGACCTTTTAGGAAAAGCAACATTATCCTTATCGATTATTTCTCCCTGATTACTGATAGATGTTAAACGTCATCACTATCTACGATTATCGATCCTTTAGGTTTGTTGTTATTATTTACATTTATTGCATTAGAAGTATTGTTGATATTGTAGAGTTGTACTGTTTTAATAGCGCTAGCATATCATTTGATACCAGAAACGACCTTGTTCTTGCTATTATTGGAATTTACATTATGCATGCATTTATCATCACTGAATAGAATTTTGGCTTGTAAGTACAGAAGTAAATTTGATCTTAACTAAAAGATTAATTTTATCTCTCAATTCACAAATAATTATGTCTTTCTGTTTCTGTTTTTCTTGAAGTAGATTATTGCATTGTAAGTTTTTGCGAATATTATCTTTCACTAACACCGAATCTGTGAAGGATATGCAATTTATATACTTTATTATATTTTTGACATTAATGACTTTCACCATTTCAGCACACTTTGGCTGAAAGGAACTAGCTTTACAATATGCACATGTTAATGGTTGTTTAACACTTTGATTACAATTAATACACAATAATTTTACAGTTTCATTCTTGTTATTTTGAAGTTGCGACTTATTCGGCGCCATTTTGGTAACTATACGAGGGTAAGGTGAACAGTTCTCGGCCTGACACATAGATGGGGCTCCAATCATGGAATATGTATGTTTCTTGCCTGGGTGCACGTGACATTAGTTTGTATGACAAGTTTCAACTTGTTTTCTCAAGTAGTTTGTTTGCACGAACTTTTGCAGTAGACGTCTTGCATATTTTTCGTTAAAATCGTGCGGTAATAAAATTCTTCGTTCTGAACTTGTTATGAAATGCATCCGAAGTTGACAAAAGTTTACGGAAGCTTTGCTCCCTCCATGTAAACCGTTAAAAATTGTGCTGAATTTAAACATGGTTGCACATCCCTCGAAGATGACTCACGCGAAGGACGGCGAAAAACCGCAACCACACCAGAACCATTGAAAAGTGCATGATATCGTGTTGGACGACAGGCGAGTGAGATCTCTGGGATGTGGGGACATCGGAAGAAAGGTTGTGAAACATCTTGCACAAAGAATTAGGGATGTGAAAACTCTGCGCAAGATGGGTGTCGCATTTGCTGAATGCCGATCAAAATTAAATGGGCAAACGTTTTCGCAGCAATCTTTGGACCGATTCAATGGTGATGCAACCGATTTTCTGCGGCGATTTGTCACCATGAATGAGACATGGGTCCACCACTACACGCCAGAACAGTGGGTGGAAGACGGTGGCTCAACGCCAAAGAAAGCGAAATCGATCGCATCTGCCTGCGTTTTATGGGATGCGAAAGGGATCCTAGTAATTGATTAACTTGCAAAGGGCAGAACAATTACAGGTGAATATTACTCCAACCTTCTTTACCACCCAAAACTCGCGAAAAGAGGCCTGTCTTGAAGAAGAAGAAAAAATCATCTTTCACCAGGCCAATGCACCTGCACACAAGGGTGCGTTGGCGATGGAAAAACTGCGGTATTTGAGGTACGAGTTGCTCGGCCGTCCCCCCTATTCTCCTGATTTGGCACCCTAAGACTTACATCTGTTCCCAAACTTGAAGAATCTTGTTTTTGGGAAGCACTTCGCAACCAATGAAGAAGTTGAGAGGCCTGTAGATGAAAATTTTCCCAACCTTCCAGACTCTTACTTCCGGGAAGGAATACTGGTGTAGGAGAAACGCTAGACCAAGTGTATTGAAGTCAAGGGAGATTTCGTAGGAAAATAAAATCATTTTTTAACTGAAAGTCGCAGACTTTCATTGTCAGGCTGAGAATTTTTCACCTTACCCTCGTAGATGATGGAAAGAAAAAGTTGTGAATCAATTTGGATTAAAACTTAACTAAGTATTGCAGTCGCATACTTTAATTGTAAACCTTAAATGTAATTTAATGTAAGATTACAAATGTATTACTGAACACGTAAGTTAAAGTGTTTGTATTTGTTCAACTTTATCTATGTAAAAAACTTTACTGCATTTTGCATTATAGTTTCAACAACACTTGACAAATACCATACATTATACAAACTGAATTAAAAATTTATAAATTCTTTTATAGCTGTTAAAAACCTAAAAGTTGTACACCTATTATTATAAGTCTTACGAGGTAATATTGTTTGAACGGTCTATATAATGACACCTCTCAGACAACTCGTCCACTATTGATTATCAATTACTCATATTTCAGCCCTGGTCTTCAGTCTAACCCCTACAACTTATTTGATTGATATTTGCGTTATTTGTCATCAGAAAAATATACTTATTCCAATTAAAAATAGCAGTTTCATAGTAGGCGCTATTAATATTATTGCAAGTTAATGTATCATTATTAACTCCTATTAATAATTTTTTTTTCTAATGTATACGTAGAGTTTGCAAAAAAATACTTGTATATATTCAAAATGTGAATTACTGAAATAGTGGCGTGTACGTTGTAGTCTCTAATAACAGTAGAGTACGTTGCGGTGAGTTTAAGTGACGTATAATCAGGTGGTAGCACTTGCGAATTTCCCACGCTATTCCAGTATTACCAACCTATTATTAATATACTGTTAGAGGATAATTATTTTCCTTCTAGTTATTTCATCTCTATCATTATTCTATTTATCCCAAAGCAACCGTTTTATTTTTAAATAATTGTCGAGTACCGACACAGTATAAAATTAATTTATGGTTTACGTAACTTGCATTAAGAGTAGGTAATGCATGTAAAATTTTGTTTCAAAAGCTTATTATCATAATTGATTATTCTGGAATTGTATTTAACACATTCACCTTAGCTCTTTAATACATTATTGTAATAAAAAACGAGAAAGCCCAGAGTTTAAATTATTAATGTCAAGTACGTTGTTTGTGTACAATCTGCTTGCTTATGGACATGTATGAGCTTTAATACATTTAAAAAATAATCAGTATTGACTAAGATAGATTGCATTGCACATAATGCATATTTACTATCCTTAAGCATTACGTAGTAATTTCAAGCTCGTCGTCCCATTTGCACACATTGAATTAAGTTATATGGGATCGATGTAGGTATACTCATAAAAACAAGATTATGAACGTTTATTACATTCGATTATAAGGAATTGTTAGTGACATATATTTTCTACTGTTTACTGTATTAATGGCATTTTCTATTATGAATATATCGATTGAGGTTTCTGCGGAATTTTTGTTAATTAGAAGATCGCTGATACCGCAAACGGGACGAGATAGAGGTGGGCTGTTGTATCATTTAATCAAATCACGTAAGCATAGTTATGAAATTAAACTATGAATACTTATCAATCTTATCCGCTGGAAGAGGAGAGTTTCATTATAAGAAGCATCTTAGACCAAAATACAATTTCCCTTCGTTGTTTAGTGTTCGCGGAATTCTCTTCAAGTTTCATGGATTGACAATGTTGACTCGTGTGATCAGATTGATAATATTGGGATGATTTCAAGTTAAATGTTTACTTAAGTATTAATTTATTTATAAAAATTTAACGGTATAAAAGAATAAATTGGGTAGAAGTATAACGGGTGTCTATTAATGATTGAAGCTGATGTCATGTAGCAAATTTTGGTTAGGTTGGTACCACTACATTTCATTTCGGTCGCTACGATTGAATGAAGGAATGAAGAATGAATATAATTGTGAGTGTTGCAAATACTAAGCAAAGAAATTTCCTAGATTTGGCATGACGTCAGTTTCAATCATTAATAGACACGTGCTAGATCACTTATCAGTTAAATATCAAATATCAGTTAAACTATATGTAACAAAAAATTCACATCTAAGATCACTTAACTCGATAGAATTGGGCCGTTCAATTAAAACATTGGAAATGGGTATTGTAATGAGACCATTTTAAGGGTTACTAAATAGCTCAATTAACTTGAGTGTGTGGGTTATCACTTAAATGGTCAATGGTCTAAAATTCTCATAAGGTATGTTGTAGTTACATTAAAACTATTGACAATATTTCGTTTAACAACTGTTTATCTTTAATTTCGCTGTGTACAGTGTCTATATCCTATTTAATGGATTTAAGAAGACTGGAAACATTCCTAAGTATGTTAGCAGAACATTTCGCAATGCTACCTTCAACGCTTTAATGAATGTTAGGCGTATAAGACAAATCATCACTATGTGATGGTAATACAAACGTTCGGGTAACAGCTATCCTGTCTGTGGGGGTTCTAAATAATAACTCCATACTAATTCATTTATCGATATAAATTTAGGAGAAAGATTGTCACGAGTCAAACGACTTTAAGAGTTGTAACAGGAAAATAGGTAAATATAACAATACGTAAAGCTTGCTTGTATAAACAGAACTTACCCCCTTAACCCAAATGTGGCATAATAATGATCTTACTTATATAAATCGCAAACTTCTAAAGAATTAGATTTTGCACTCCCTGAATCTTTCTTAGGTTTCTGAAAACTCATCGCATCCAAGAGCTGCTTGTTTATAAATAAGATACCAAAAACTTTATAATTAACTGATTTATTTGCCTTAACCAAAATTTGTATATGGAAATATACATCCTTGCATAAGCTTTACCAAATTGGCAAAGTTAATTCCATAACTAAACCTAATTTCCATCAGTCCTCGATTTGGTGTTATTATATTAATTTCAAAAGTACTTGAGAAAATGAAGAGTGGCTACAAGCCATTTTCTATTAAGTTACCTTAGCTTAAAATATCTTAACTTTGAAAACTGTCTAATATTACAGCTGTAGTCAATTCAAAGCCTAATGATCTTACTTATGTAAATGGTAAACTTCCAAAGAATTAGATTTTGAACTCCCTGGACCTTTCTTAGTCTTCTGAAAACTGAGTGCATCCACGAGATGTTTGTTTATAAATAAGAGACCAAAACATTCATATCATAATTAACTGATTTATTTGCCTGAACCTAAATTTGTACATGTAAATATAGATCCTTGCATAATCTTTGCGAAATTAGCAAAAGTAATTGCATAACTAAACCTAATTTCCATCACTATTAGATTTGGCCTTATAAGATTAATTTCTCATGCGCTTGGGAAAATGAAGAGTGGCTTCAAGCCATTTGCCATCAAATATCTTAACGTTGAAAGCTATCAAATAACTTTTATTACGGCTGTTATCAATTCAAATCTTAAAGCTCAAACTAGAATAATTCACAAAAAACCTGCTGTTTTACTGATTTCAATTACCACAACATAGTCTAACTAATTAATAGGTTAAAATAATGAATCATAAAAAAACGAATTATTACGTTGTACGTTCACTATAAACTGCATTTCTTTTAGCTAGGCTTCTTCGGTTTTTAAATTACCGCAAAATAAACTGTCCTTTATTATAACTTAGACAAGTGCTCAATGGAATATTAGACTTATACTAAGGCAATAAGCACGTACCCCTATATTCCCTTGGAAAACCTGTCCCTCGCTTAAATGTTCTAACTTTCTTGCACATACTCTCAGGATAGGAATGTCTATCTCACACCTCATATACACAAAACCGGGACGCGATACTCGCACAATTGTATCGTTAGATAGCCTGAGACAGTATCCCATTATAAGTGTGAAAATGCATCAACTAAAGCGGAAGGGATTAAAACTAACCACACACGTTAAAATAAAGAAATATATCGAACCTAACGTAACCTAATATATGCTATAATGAACCTTAATCCGCTGTCTGCCTAGATGCTAATTTCATTCTCGTCTACCATATCACTCTTTGTGTGCCAAACACCAAGTCATATTTATGATAAGGCTATATCGTCAAATAACAATCTGTAATTTACATAAAGTTGTAATTGTTTCATTTACATTGTATTAATTTTCAGTACCACAAATACAGTTCAGAGACCACAAAAATATTTAACAGCTTCAAAGTCAACGTTGACCTTAGAAAAATAGTTCTACGTCACCTGCTGAAATAAATATATGTACTTTTATTTCAAACGGTGGAGCTTAAGTGTATGCTTTAAGGTTGATGCACTAAAAGTTCGTTGTCGCAGAAAAGGGATTCTAGGAGCGAAACGCTATTATATTCTTTAAAGTATCATATAAATGAAACTATATGGAATTTTAACTCCTGCTATGCTACCAAATTCTTATATTACTTTCCCAAAGTACGTACTAAGGGTAATAAATCAACTTGACAGCGACAGGTCAGTGGCGTACTTATTAAAGGCATAAACTATAAGGTCTACAACATATAGCGATTTTTCAGTTTCTTTTGTACGTATAAAATATTAAAAAGAAACTTGTAATTATAATTATGACCTATTAATACATGCAAAAAGAAAAAAAATTAAGTGATTTAATATCTAAGTAACTTGCTGGTTTTTTTATGAAACCAAATAATGTTTGTTAACGTGCATTTAATCTGTTTCAAGTTTCATCAGAGAAACCGTTTCTGACGTTTTTGTTTTAAATTTAAGTAAATAAATTTCATTTAATAAGAAATGCAGCGACTGCTTAATCTTTGTTAGTTACGCACAAATTGTCTGATATTGAATTAATAAAACGTCATCTTTAGCGAGGATCCTCCGAAATTCCAAGAAAATTTGTATCAGTTTACACTATTATCTAATTATATGTAAATTAGAAATATGACTCACTTAATGGGGATGCATTAAGATAAAATTACCACATTTGTTACTTCAAAACAAGTACTTTAAAATGCTCAGCTATTTTCTAGTTTTTGTTGATAAACGGTGCTGAAAATGGCATCTTCCGATTTTTCTCCAGCAAAATGTTTGAAACTTAGTTCGCTCTCTGGGAATGACAAAATTATCAGTCTGAATGTTGATAATGTTTTAAAGTATCAAAATCCGACAAATAGTGTAGATAGTGTAGTAGAAATGTGTTCTAGTATGACGGGAGTGGGGAAGTCAACAGTATACAGATAATTAAAAGAACAAAAAGAGGGTGTTTTGAAAGAACCGGCTTGCCCAACAGGATGAAAAAACAACGTCTAAGTGATGAAGAAAAAGTTCATATTAGAAAAAAAATCAGTTCCTTCACCTTCAATAAAGAAATTCCTACCCTACAAAATAGTAGCATTACTAAAAAAAGATTTTGATGGACCACAATACTCTCGGTCGACACTACACAGGACACTATGGGAACTTAACTTTTCGCTGAAAAAAGTGAATCGAACATCAATAATTATTGATAGTCTCCACATTATTTCTTGGGGACGCATATACCTTCGTGAAATGAAGAAGTTTTGTGCCGACGGAGGGGAAATCTTTTATCTCGATGAGGCTTGGTTGCAGGAAAGATATACTGTAAACAAAATTTGGCAAGATAAAAATGTTACTAGACGCCATCAAGACGTCCGAGGGTTGGTCAACTGGAATAAATCCACCATCAGGCAAAGACCGACGACTAATTATTACATACATAGATTGCGCTAATGGATTCTTAACAAATGGTTTACTTGTGTGTAGACATCCAGCAGTACATGACGTTGAACTGGGTGACTACAATAAAAACAAAAAGAAAATTGTGCAAACCGTGGTTCTAGGAAGAGCTCTCGTTAAAACACAACAAGCATGACCAACTAGTCGATTATTACGGTTTAAACTCATCAAAAAAAAAATTATATCCGCGCAAATCCTATCCTTAGATGAGATATCCACAAGTGAGGCTAATTAATTTGATAAAATAAAATAAGCAGCGTATTACAGGACTATAAAGCAGCCCAAAAAGGTATGTAACTCATATAATATTGACACAGTTAATGATTAAATGCTTAAAATAAAACCACAAAGTTCAGTAATAACCACAATGATCCCCAGAGGTGACATATATGTAACTAAACAACATCTAAAATTCAGCGGCAGAAGGCCTTATGACTTACAAATACATTACCATATAGTAAACTCCCCGTTATTACCAGTTTTATAAATCACATTAAAGCCTAGGTTTATACACCTAAAGCAGTAAGCACAAAAAAATATCAAGACATACAACTAGCATACATTAAAAGTCTAACACGGATCACCCTGTATAAAGCTGTGCATTTACGGAAGCATGGTTCAAATGTAATAACGGCAACTTCATAGGTATGATATGTAAAATTTGACAGCTGTTTACGATACAGTTAATATTTTAATAGTTGTTAACCCATGATATAATTAGGGCACAATCGAAGCTGGTTAGGAATTTCCAATACAAGCAACTTTTGTAAGTCGTATATTGAATAAGTTTTCTTAGCTCAAAGGTAATAAAAGTGCATAATATTGCTACATGAGCTACTAAGCCGTGCAGAAGCAAAACAAATATCTTTTATAGTGTTAGATTGAGCACCCGTAAGCAACTGAAGGAAAAGATCCAGTTTCTGTGAACAATTCGTAGAAGTGCGATTATGGTTTACTACTTATTGCTCCAGAGCTCCGTCAACAATAAATAAAATAGCACTCACCAGTAACTTGGTTGTGTCGGGAATAGCCAAACGTCTTACGTGATTTAACCTCGGTGTTTAGGTAGAAATCGAGTCAAGAACGATGAAATCCCTTGAATTATCTTCGGGGCGAAGTTACTGTTTCTTTCAATAGTGTTCAGTGCTGAGGAAATGTACTGTCATAATACCCATGAATCCCAGTTTCGAAACATACTCACGTACAGGTGAAGAATCGATTACAGCGCAACACACAGAAGGAACATGAAACAAACCTAAATCAATCATCGTGTTAGTTACAAGACTAGTAGTAGTTGTGAAAACTTTAAATATAACAGTAATAACCTGGAGGGGAGTGGTAACATTATGAATACTTACCTCCCGAAGAGACGAAAGATCATTCAGATTTTAAGGAAACTGTAAAATTACAGAAAATTTTCTAACGCGTTTTTTCCTTAAACGCTAACTAGACAAAATGACGTTACCCAAAAAAAATATCACACGACCTTCTTAAAACTACCTTTTTGACCAACTCCTGAATTTATAAAAAAGCTTCTGAAATTTTGTGTCAACCGGGAGTGCTATTGTACGCTATGTTGTCACCTCTGACTTTCACAAATGGAATTAAGTTACTAATAAATCTGCCAGAAGTAGAGTGTGTTGCCTACCGACCGGTACGTAAACTCTCGATACGTACAAAAAAAGTGTAGTAACTAAGCATGGAAAGAAAATTTGAAGAAACTATGCTCAAACGAGAGTTTTTAGCAATAGCAAATCAGCATACGCAACAAATTGTTAAATATGTTATTGAATAGATTACCACCATACCACTGCGAACTCAATCTTACAGAGTTAGTTTGGGCTCAAATAAAAAGTGAAATAGGTGGTAACAATACGACTTTTTAATTAAGTGAGGTGTGACAGCTTTTAATGCAAGCCATAGACAATGTCAATGTAGATGATATTGATCATGTAATTGAAGAGGAAATTTTTGTTTTACATCTCTAGTTCATAATATTGCAATATATAATCTAGAACATGTGCGACAAAGAATATGTGGGTGTTGGTGTGGGTGTGTGCGTTTGTGCGTGCTGTTGTTTGTTTGTTTGTTGTGTATGTGTTGTGTGTGTGTGTGTGTGTGTGTGTGTGTGTGTGTGTGTGTGCGTGTGTGTGTGTGTGTTTTTGGTGTGTGTGTGTTGTGTGTGTGTGTGTTTGTGTGTGTGTGTGTGTGTGCGTGTGTGTGTGTGTGTGTGTGTGTGGTGTGTGTGTGTGTGTGTGTGTGTGTGTGTGTGTTTTGTTGTGTGTTGTGTTGTGTGTGTGTGTGTGTGTGTGTGTGTGTGTGTGTGTGTGTGTGCGTGTGTGTGTAGGTGTGCCTGTGCGCTTGCGAGTTTGTGTGTGTGCGTGCATGCGTGTGTGCGCGTGTGTGTGTGTGGGGGGGGGATGACTGTGTGTATGCGCGCGCGCGTGTGTGTGTAGGTGTGTCTGTGCGCTTGCGAGTTTGTGTGCGTCCGCGTCCGCGTGCATGCGTGTGTGCTTAGGTGTGTGTGCGCGTGTGTGTGGGGATGACTGTGTATGCGCGCGCGGTGTGTGTGCATCTGTGGCGCGTGTGGCCAAATAAATTAATTCGTTTTTTTTTGTCTTTTGGTTATTAAACCAATTAATAACAAAACACTTTTTTATTATTATACAAAAATTAAAAAATTGCAACTACAATTTAATATACAAATTGCATTTATTTTAGACAATTCATGGAAAGTACTAGGTCAGATTTTGTCTCAATATGTTTTAATATCTTTTGAAATAAGATTTTAACTTAAAAATCGAATAAATTAAAATCAGATTTTTAATTACAATTTCGATACAACAGACCCTAAAAGTGAGAGTAGTTTAGTTGGATCCTGAAAGATAATTGGACTTTGAAGTTAAAGTTTGACTTTTTAAACGTATTTGCAAAGTAAAATGAGATTACAATCAATACGGTTAATATCTAGAGTCGATACGAACCAGGAGAACGTTGTAGATATTTCAGAAACTAAAGCTTATAATAATCGTCACAAAACAATCCTTAATACTGGATAAAATAAAAAAATAACCATTAGGAGCATATTTTCATTTACAATAATTTAAATGTGATGAAATGAATTAAGATTTTATTTATTCATAGATGTTAAGAACGTAGTATGAGAATTCTCTTCTTATTCGGAGTTTTGTGGTTAAGAAGAGGAACTTTATTTTAAAGACATCACTCAATCTGTAACTCCTAACGCATTCGTATTCATGAATACATTATTTAGAAGAAAATTTTTTTAATTGACATCGCATGCTAATCTAAAAAAGAAAAAAAAGTTTAAATCCATTTTATGTGTATCTAATTTTACTGGCAAATATCGTGTCATCACGGCTTTGTCGCGGTCAAACTCACCATAGATTATTAACATATGGCCATTATTGCATTACGGCTAATTACTCGATATTTCATTAGCGTGCATGATGTTAGAGTAGTTAGGCACGCGAGTTTATTACATAATTTTTCCTTTTGATATTTTTGGTTTAACTAGTCATGAAGCAATCAAATTTGATTTTTACCTAAAAAATGGTCATTGGGCATCTTGCTATGTATTAACGATTGAGCATATGGTAATGTTGCTATTCAGATTAATTCAAGCAGAAATGCCATATGGTACACAATAAAACACCTGTGTATGACATACCTGATAAAACTAGGGGACGAAATCCCCTAAATGAGAACCTGTTAATTTTTATTTAATAAGGGTGAAAATCTGTATAGTCTATTAATAACTGTACTTATAAATTGAAATGTAAAATTGTTGAAGGAATTGGACTCCCTAATTACACACATGCACAATACCATACAAACAGTAGTATAACTTTCTTAAATATTGATGTGGTAGTATTTGAAGGGCTGCCAATTGAATCCACATAATTGGTCGAAAATCGCTTCTAAGCATATTTACACGCATCCGGGAGTTTTTCTACACTTTTGAATTCTTCGGGGGTTTGTTGCTTACAATTGTGAAATAAATATAAGCTTATTAAGTGGTTATATAAAAAAAATTTTGATAAACAGGAAAGGAAAATGTAGGGTGTAATTTTTTGCACACATATAAATCATCAGTATCGTAGATCTGATACAAACGCGACAATAATAAACGGATTTCATAAAAATTTACATCAAGATATACCATTGAAATCACAGATAGTAAAATTGTGCTATAAAAGCTCGCCCCACCCAACAAGCCTATGCACCAATCACAGCATGAGCTTTATCGATCGCAATGTCACTCTTTCTCCCACTCAAGCCGCCATTTTCCTCCCTCTAGTCCGAAAGCTCACCCCTTTCCATAAACTGCAAAGCACAATGTAGATGTTTTTACAGATTTAAGCTTTTTGTCCTCGAACAGGTGAATGTCGATACCGTTATAAATTGTCAGAGATTATATTTTTCTAAAATTCAAAATTCTGTTTTTTTTTTGTGTTTTAGTATTTTGTTGTGTGACAATCAAATATCTAAAATAAATGAAAAACTAGATTGTATATGAAAGTATAGTAGATGGATAATAGACCTAATAGAACATACCTGAAATAACACGAATTCTAAATATAAAAATAAACACTCATTTAATATTAATGACCCAATGAAAAACAGCTGTACAGCATTGAAAGAGATAGTAAAATCCCATTCCTCATACGGAAGCTTTTTAAGTGTTAAAATGAATTCCTTTCCAATTCCCAAATTTACTTTATACGGTAAATAGGTCCTATAACCACCTAGTTTCAAGGTTACTAACCTAATAACGAAGATGTCACACTGTTTACCTACACCAGCATGTTGGAGTAATAACAATTAGAGCCAAGATAATGATTAATTAATAAAAATGACAGCATAAATAATTGATTAATTTATAATGATTTCATGTATGCTGCAAGTTAACATTAAAAGTGCTCCCCGACGCATAGTAAAAATGACTATGAAATTTAAGTTATCAATTAAGCCAGAAATGTAGACAGGACGACAACGGACATAGGCGTAATACATTATTTATTTGTCTACGCTCTTTCTGTAATAATACTGTCTACGCCAAAACAAAATTAAGTTACGTAAAGTACAATTAATTGAAATTATTCATACTGTACAAATTAAATGAACTTTTTCAGAGAAATATTCGATTAGGGTACATAACCTATTAATTAACATTTAATATACAATAATCTTTTTCAAATATTCGGATGGGACTTACATATGCTCAATGTTTATGGTCAATTATGATATAATTTAATATTAATAACGTTTGTTAATTTGTAACATAGATCCGGCGTCGAATTTTTTCTAATGTAAACAAAAAAGAGTGTTATCTGTATCTTTAATATCTTTTAGTAGCGTGTCAACATTATATAAATACTTTTTTTCGTTATCACCTAAATTCGATTGCAACAATAAGTATCGTGTTTATTTGGAGTGTTGGTGTAATATTTAATTCAGTAGAATACTCGGTTAACCTACATATTAGTACGTTTCTTGGTACTGTAGTGCAAGTACACCAATAGTTTTTTATCTAATTTAACAATGATCGGGTGGTAGATTAATTTCATTTATCTTGGGCATTTTGAAGTACTGCTGTTTGCTTACTGTTGTTAAGTAAATTACGTATTTTTCTTTAAATTGTCATTTTATTTTTTATTTCTTTAAAACGAAATCACCACAAAATTAAGAGGAAATTAGAAGACAAGTCGCGTATCTACTTACGTTTATCTGTTTGTGTTCGACAGAAAAATTTCCAATAAAAATTGTTTACCTCTGAGGCGAATATTTTTTTTACAAATCAGAATAATACATAACCGCAAAATTGCTCTTGCTCAGAAGAAACTCTTTTATGACATTCAGCAATGCAATTATTCACGCTTACTTGAAATTTAACATTTTTTTATTTTTTTTTGAGTGATTTAAGCACACTTAAAATAAAATATTTTAATAGTTATTTATGTATAGGAGTAATACCTAAAACAATTTTTTTTAATTTTGTTTTCTATTTCAATTTATTTTTTTACACAATTTTCTGAATCGAACGGTATATAATATTTGAGAGAAATAAAACTATTTCGTAGGAAATTTTGCTTTATTTTATTTGGTTGTTACACTTGATTTATAATAAGGCAGAAGGTAAAAAGTCACCTCTCTGTTTTTGTTTTGCTAATTTTTTGTTGAGTACCTATTCATTTTTATCATTATTATTATTATTATTATTATTATTATTATTATTATTATTATTATTATTATATAAGCGCGGTAAAGGATGTAACAAGGGAAGAAATCAAAGAAGGTGAACTCAAGAAATCGCTAATAGATCACATATTCATACGATCAAAATTTAAATATATTAAGACGGCAGTAATTCAACACAAATTAGCAGATCATTATCCATTAGCGTGTCAAATTGGAGCTGAAACGTATACAAAATCAGAATGCATGCAAAATAACACTGTTAAGAAGTATAACGAATATGCAATTAGGAAAAGGGTCAAAGAGGAAGACTGGGTCAAAATAAGAGACGACAACGTTAATACTTTTGCAAATAATTTAATAGACGCGGTTAATAAGATATACGAAAGTAACCGAAGAGATGTTAAACAACAAAACGCAACAGCAAGGAAAACAAACGCTTGGATTACGGACAAACTATACCTTAAGATTAAAGAAAGGGATAAGCTATTTCATAGATGGAAATCCAATCCAAAAAAGGAATTATATAAAGAAACTTACAAAAAGTATAGGAACATGTTAAATAATGAAATTCGAGATGCCAAAAACAACCACTTCAGGCACAAATTTGAAAATGACAGAAAGTCAAAATTATGGGACAAGGTTAATTATATGCTAACGAAGAAAAAGACAAAAACCGTTGATGAAAAAATTATGAATCACCTTGGAAAGCTAACGACAACGGATACAATAGTAAATAAATTCGCAAAAACGTTTCAAGAACAAGTTACACAATTAATAACTACTTGTAAACACCAGATAACGCTTCCAGTAAATTGCGACGAAACTGAATATTCATTAAGAATACCAGAATGCAATGAAGAAGAGATTACGAAAATAATTAAAAGTAACTTATGCATAAATAAATCCCCGGGATACGACAATATAAGAGCAATAGAATTAAAAAACAATCCAGACATTTTTGGAAAAATCATAACTGAAATGATAAACCAATCGATTAAGAGTGGTGTATTTCCGGAAGCTTTTAAAACGGCTATAACCAGACCGATCTATAAAAAAGGTGATCCGACAGAGTATGGTAACTACAGACCATTAAGTATAATGCCCACAATAGAAAAAGTGTATGAAATATATATAGCTCAACACCTAAAAAGATACCTGTACGAGAATAATATTATACATCCCAATCAATATGGGTTTCAAAAAGGAAAGGGCACAGAAAAATTGCTGATTAAAGTTAAGGATTAAATAAATTAGCTATTAGATAAATAATAGGTATACCATAGCAGTATACATAGATCTATCGAAAGCATTTGATACAGTGAAGCATGAGTTACTAATACAAAATATGAATAAAGCTGGAATTAAACGACAAGAACTAAAGCTGTTTGAAAGCTATTTAAAAAATAGATACTACATTGTCAAGGTCAATAACGTATACAGTGAGAAAAAGAAGTTAAGATTTGGAGTTCCACAAGGCAGTATTCTGGGACCGATATTGTTTCTGTTATACGTGAATGACATGTTATGCATCACAGAAAAGGCTAAATTATACTTGTATGCAGATGATGCCATATTATACTACTCACACTCAGACATACATTATTGTGAAAAGGTAATACAAGAAGAGCTAAACGCATTACTTATATGGACACATGGAAGAAATTTATTTATCAACGAAAATAAAACAGTGACGATGGTCTTTCATACATCACATATGCAGAAAATACAAGACGTGAAAATAAAATTACACACATGTTCATGTTTATATGCATCAGTAAGTTGCAACTGTAAAATTATTCATAATGTCACAAACGCTATGTATCTAGGAATTAATATAGATAACCAATTAAAGTACAATAAACATATAGAATACATATACTCTAAAATTAAAAAAATGGTAGGGTGTTTTTACATATTATACAGGATGATAGACGCCAAAACAATGATCATAGTTTACAAAGCAATGGTAGAATCCATCATACGGTACGAGTCCAGGTATGGGGATGTGCTGATTACGTTCACATGAGGAAGCTAGAATCATTGCAATATAAAATTATAAAATTATTACACAACAAAAGTACCTTAAATATACAACAGTTAATGGAAAAAAGTAACACGTTAACTGGAAATGGCTACTACAGATATTATCACTTAATTCAGCATTACAATGATGAGGAATACAAATATAGGATACAGCACAACTACTCCACAAGAAGACAAAATTTATTGTACCAACATATTATAACAAATATGGAAAAGGACCATTAAATGTCTAATACCATCTCTTTATAACGCAATACCCGAATATACAAACACTAATAAGATAAGCGACTTCAAAAGACATTAAAAATGGCTTCAAATAGATTGTAATTAATTATCGTTATCAAATATCATACATGCACTACAATTAAAGCAATTATAAAATATCAGTTGAACAATGATTGTACGCACTGTTCTTGCGTTGGATAAACTTGTATAATATATTATAGAAAGCTATGTAATTATTTTATTTGTTGTAAAATAGTAAAACTGGCACCAACATACAAGTCTTATGACTTTGTTGGACCAAAAAATATGTATATATTCCTGAAATAAACAAATTCAAATTATTATTAGTTGTTATTGCGTTTAATTTTTATTGATTGGCCCAGATTGATTGAAGTAGTCCGCTTACTTCAAAGAGGCTATTCTCCACTTATCACATTTAGTGGTCCCAAGTATTTCCATTGGTGTACATACGGGTATTACTGATTGGGCGGGAAATTCAAGAGTTGTTGATATATTAATAGTAAATACAGCAAAATTTTAAACGAAATAAATAGTCTGCGTTTCTTGATTGTTGAACTACCTCCATCTTAATATGATTATTAACAATGCCAATAAGTAAATGGAATGTTTTAATTTCAACTTAGTTTTAATTTGACTGAAGACGGAGACAAATTATAGTCTTCAAAAACTTATAATATGTGTTGAAAATGTTGTCCATGGTTTTCTCAGCATAATTCTACGTTTAATATTATCGAAGACGGCTGCTAACTGTTGTGGGGTTATTGCATTAACGGCGTTCACTATGGCATTCTGTAGCTCCTCAACCGTATGCAAACGATTTGCATATACAATATTGTTAAGATGACCAAAGAGAGAGAGTGGAGCGAAGTCAACCAGGGAGATCGTGGTACCCATCGATTTTGCTTATTATTCAATCACCGAAAAATTGTGATAAATATGACAAAGTTGTACGAGCCGTATGGGCTGTTACGGAATCTTGCTGGAAATACCCATTTTGAAGCTCGTAGTTGTGCAGTTGAACAGTAAAAGGTCTTAGAATTAATTGTTGATAGTTTTCGTCGTTTATATTTTCATTAAAAAAAATTGGTCCAATTATTCGCCTTCTCGACATGGCAATCCAAACTCCAGTTTTAACTGGATGTAATGGAGTTTCAATAAATACATGGAGATTTTCACTTGACCAGACTCGGTAAATTTGGGAATTTATACAGCCGCTTAGATGAAACCATGCCTCGTCACTGAAAAGTGTTATATCTAAAACATCATTATTATTGAGATTCTCGATCAACCAGGTACAGTACGTTCGACGATTTTCAAAATCAGATGGCAGCAATTTTTGTAGTACAGATATATTGTACGGGTGCATTTTCAGTTTTTTACAATCCGTCTGGCATGTCCTATACGAAACTCCTGCAATTACAGTTAATAAATAATCAACATTTAGCAATAAATATAAATTTTACTCAATTACCACTTTGAGCAGACAATCGTCTTAAAGATTTATTGGCACTAGCTTCCAATTGTCCCCGAATATCTTCTAAGCCTTCTTCGTCACGTACTGGTCTTCTGCCAGGAGATTTACATTTGGATCCGGAGCCGGTGTCACGAAAACGTTGAACAATTCGACAAACATGCTGTGTGAATGTTTCATAGATAACGTCAATGTTAGAGAACCGTTGTTGGAATTCCTCGAAGCAAGAAACTTGCGAATATTTTCAGACAGGTAAACTTATTGTGTTAATTCGAAAATATGACACTAACAATTATAACCTAAAAATTATGCGGATTTTATTTTTATTCTAAACAGAGCTCTGTATTTATTTACTTACCAGATAAATCAATCAGTTATGTGCAGGTTTTGTCTTGAAACGGACAGATTTTTCGTAAATTACAGGAACAATAAGAAGACTAATAAAACGACAAGAACAGAAGAAAGCAAAGTATGACAGTTTATACATATGTATTTACGCCATTGAGGTATTTCCTATCTCAATGATTTACGCACGCTCATATCCCCAGCGGATGAAAGTTTTGATAAACAACTTACACTTTCCAGTATTAGTATACATTTTTGATAATAATATGACCATATTGGAGTTATAAACCCTACAATCCATCTGGATCACGCTGTATTATGTTGTGAAAAATAGTGTAAAAGTAATAATATGTCGAGGTTGAAAACTATAAAAAGGAAGTTTCATGGCAATAGATACACGGCTTCATCATCAGCGCCGTTTCAACTCCAACATGCTCTGCACCTAGTGAAGTATGAAAATCTTCTTCATCTAATAAAGTAAAATTGGACTATGAAGTTATTGCTGATAGTGTACCGGGACATTCAATTATTAATTTACAAGTTTTGTTTGAAACTGTGACCAAGTTTGCTATGTGTAAAAAATGCAGTAGTAAAATTAGTTTTTCCGAAGTAGGAGCGCGTAAAGGTTTGGAAACATGAAATCTATGAAATCGTCAGCACGAGAAACAATACTCGAAAATGAAGGCACCCTAATATAACAGCTGCTTCTACAGGAGTTTGCAAAAGTGCGGACATACGTCCCTGAATGGTGTTATGAGTGCTACAAGGTAAAGCCTTAGATGTAGCTTGCACGTTCAAGTATTGTAACACCTGTAAAGGTGACTCAAAACATAGTGCCTCTCACAAATGTAGCCAAATTATGACCGTGTATCTGGAGGAATGGAGAGACATTGTTTGAAAGGTTTTTGTCTGAAAGAGGAGTACAGTTATGTTCAGTATCTAGGTGGCGGAGACTCCAAGGCATTCCAGACTATGGCTGATGAGAAACCGTATGGAAACACAGAAGTCGCTGAACTTGAATGTATAGATTACACTCTAAAGAAAATGGACACGCAGGTTATGCAAAGATAATAAAATCAGTAAACTTGAAGACGAATTAGGAATTCGTTGAAATGGGAGACTAACACATTCTGTTATTGACGAATTACTGTCACATTGTGGCAATTCGATCCGACATAATATAAACAACCTTGAAGCAATGTATAAAGCCGTACAGGATATAAATTTTCATCGTTTATCTACAAGCTTAGAACTTAATCATGGACTATGCGCTATGGGGGAGAATAGTTGGTGTAAATATAACCGATCAGAAAAATCTATGGCATCTTATGAACATAAAATTGGTTTGCCGGAAGCTAATGTGAATGCAATTAAATTTCGAGAAATATCAAATAAACTTTACTTCGCATTTGGACTAAACTAACAAAAAGAATTTTTGTTGGTAGATATACATTGGAAATGGGAGTGTATGATGCGGTAATAAGTTTTTTGTGCCTTCGTTCTGTAATAGGGCATATGCAGACCGCAAATCCGTCCGGAAACTATACGTTTTCCGGCCTAGGCCGGCAAAAATAGTACTAAATTACAGTTGGTATTCGTTGTAGTGACAGAACCGATACAGCATGCGACATAATCGACATTTGACATAACACAAAGCCTAATCGCGTTACCGTGGACGTATTCGCATACGCTATTAAGTCCGTATTAGTTCCTTATAAATTACAAATTACACCTATAAATTATTATAAAGTCAACAAACTGGTAAGGTACCAACAAAATTTGAGTAATGAATAATTTCGCAATTGCATTTTTAGGTTATATTAGTTACTGTTAGTTTTCACACTTCAACTTAGTTTCAACAGGTATGAAATTTTAAAAACTACAATCGTGTTTTAGTAACAATGGTTGATGTACCATTCTGCCATAAATCGGTTTGCGAGTACTCATAAATTTGCAAGCTTCGATTGCGTCTCGGCCTGCAAAGTTTGCCGGTACTCGCAAACGCCCAATTTCTGACCTTGTAATACAAATAACTATTAATGACGGAGAGGTAGGAGGGCTCCATGTTTTACAGAACATCCAAATGACGTTCTCAGTCAACACTACAGAAGGGTTGTGCTAAATCGACATTATAAGAATAAAAGAAAGTCAAAAAACTGAAAAGGACATGCAAAACAGTGCGTCAAAGAATCCAGAGAATCTAACCTACAAAAAAGAAGAAGAGGTCAAAGAATATCAAGATAGTTTTTTAGTTCTTAGCCTCTCCTGAAAAATTAAGTTTCTTAACTTTAGGAACACTTTGTAAATAAACTATAAACGATACAAGCTGAATTTTTTTACCGTTTTGTACATATATAAACAGCAATCTGAACATTCCATTAATTAATACACTGCCGAGAAAAAAATTTAGGTCACTTTAAATAACTCAAGAAATTACACATAATTTTAAAAATAAAATTCGTCAGCTTATGCTTGCATATTGTAAATTTAACTACTGAATTTTCGTACCTTTTCAATATGGAATCAGACAAATAAATTTATCTTTTTTATGATTTATTCCAGAAAAAAGAGCAACGAAGGTCGACTACTGTTATTGGGAAGGGACGAAATGAATGAATAAAACCTAACATTATTGAAAAATTAATGATAATTATTACCCCCTCTTGTATTAACGACTGCTTGCATTCAACGAGGCATACTCTGAATTAAATTAAGCTTTACGTTCTGATCCATGTTATTCCACTCCTGCAATAGGACATATCTCAGCTCCTGAGGAGTTCTTGGGGCTGGTGTATGCCTTCGGATACGTCGCCATAACTCATACCAGACATTTTAGATGGGATTCATATCTGGACTGCATGATGGCCAATCAAACCGCGTAATTTCTACTTCATCTACATATTCACTGACAATCCTGGCAGCGTGTGGTCTTGCATTACCATGCATGAGAATGCCTTGCTCGCCCATACTGACCACGAAAGGCATTACATGACCTTTCAGGACCTCCGTTATGTACCTGTGAGCTGTTATAGAGCCACTATCTACGAAAACCCACTCTGTACGTGCTTCTGAAGTGATACTTGCCCAAACCATGAAGATCCACCCCCAAATTTACGTCTAACGTCAATATAAACGGAGGAGTATCTTTCTCTGGATCTTCTCCATACTCGTCGACGTCCGTCTAGTCCATTGAGTCAAAAACGCGACTCATTTGTAAAGAGTACCTTGCTCCAGTCATCATCGTTCCATGCCAAGTGATTTCGAGCAGAATCCAATCTTGTTATTCGATGTTGGCGGTTCAATGTTGGCCCTGTAGCCATCCTTCTGCAAAACAATCCACTAGCAGGGAGCATTCTTCTAACTGTCCATTCGCTAACATTAACACTTCTAACCTCTTGAAGCTGATTTCGCAGCAAAACCGCAGAAGATGTTCTATTCCTCAAACTTGACATCAACAAAAACCGATTATCTCTTTGACTCGTGACTCTTTTTCGCCCAAAACCGGGCCTTCTGGTTATAAGACCACCCTCCTGATAGCGCTGATACACATTTTGTACAGCACATAGGCTCTTACGTTCTGGTGGTTTCACGTTGTCCTCTACCATCTTGTATCAACGCTACAATTCGTGCCTCAACAATAGGATCTAGAGGCATTATGGCCTGGTAAACAAACAATAAGAACAGTAAACCATCACTACCCACAATAAACCATATAACTAATAGGTTTTAGAGAAAACAAAAATAACACTTAACTGAAAAATAAGCAACAAAATGTGAATGTTTACTTAGGACTCATTTTTGTTGTTTAACAAAAGTTGCGAATACGGTGACAAAATGTGACAGACGTTAACAGTATAACTTTCATCGCCTACTACAATTTCTTAAGTTATTTAAAGTGACCAAAATTTTTTGCTGGGCAGTGCAGTTAGTGTAATTAAAAAATGCCTAAAATACTTTAATTAACTTATAATTGATTAATTAATCAATTAAAATGATTCTAGTTTAGATGCAGTAAAATACGCTTGAGAACAAGCATGCAAAGTTTGAGGGTGTTAAGACAAGCAGTTCTGATGATATATGTACCCAAGTGTATCAAGAATTCCCATAGGGTAATATGGGGGATTATATTGAATATTTAAAATTAATTAAAACGTTAATTGTTTTCAAAAGAAATATATTTCTCATTTATGATAGAAGGTATTGGTACGTTACCATGAAAACGAGTATGAAAGCTGGCATGACAAATTGATAATTCATTTGACGTTTTGGTTAAGTTAGTTTTAAACGCAATAACTGAGATATTTCCAGAAATAACACGAATGAAATTGAGGGATTGTACTACTTAGTATAAGCATGACTAATTGTAATAATGGCATTGTAAATAATTTTAAATGAATTCATAGTTTTGTGCCTATTGTTTTCAATTTTTGACGTTTCATTGTAGTCCGCTGGGTCATAATAACGTCCGCGGGTTATAAAAAGGCGGTTACATCAAAGAAATTTAGTTGTAATTATCATATTATAATGCATCCGTGCACAAACAAATTTAAAAATTTAGCTATAGTTTTTTTAATGAAATTATTTAAGGCCAAGTAGTACGCTGTTAAATTAACAGGAAATATATTTTCTCTGTTATATATAATTAATAATGTTTTTTCCCTAAAACATTCGTTATTAGACCAATTACGTAACACAATAATATATAAAGCTCTACGTTTAATAACTCTAAAACGACCATACACGATTCTCACACAAACTCCAAATTACTAATTTGGCAAATGTACCTTCACAATTGAAATACATATACAGTGTGTCCGAGATTCAGCATGCATGTATTGCTATATTCGTTAATATTGAAGATAGAATGTCGGTTAAATGGGGAAAGTTTTAGAGAATGTTATGGCTACCATCATGGTAAAGTCAGATTTGAAGTAACTTTTTTTGTTTTTCAAATAATTGAAGAAAACAAAAATTGTGCATTTTATACTACCCCCTGTAGCTCTTTTATTTGAAGTCTGACAACATTTTGATTTGTACATTATTATGACACTTTTAAAAGACAATTTTAAAAAAAGTACCAAAATTTATCTACTGTCATTTGTTTTTGAAATACATACACTAACTATTGTTTTTCATGTGGACGCCATCTTGGATTTTTACATTATCGAATAGTATTTTTTATCACCTTTTCAGCGATGTATCACATGATACGAGAATTTACTTCAACTATCAAAATTTAAAAATATAAAATTGAAATAGTAGGCCTTGAGAAGGCATGGATTAATAAATGAAAAATTTATACAATTAGATTCCTAATTATTGTAATTTCTAATAACTAAAATAAAAACAAAACCGATAATAGTAACTATCATAAAACATGCTAGATATGTCCCCCTCTACACTCCACACATTTTCTACATTTTCATATCATGTAATACATTGTAGAAGAGGTGTTAAAATCGACTATTCGGTAATGTAAAAATTCAAACAGCGTCCAAAAACAAAAGTTAGAAATGTATTAAATTTTGTAAGTAAAAACAGATAAATTAGCAAGGGTTTAAATTTTTGATAGTTGAAAGTAAATTCTCGTATCATGTGATACATCGCTGAAAAGGTGATAAAAAATACTATTCGATAATGTAAAAATCCAAGATGGCGTCCATATGAAAAACAATAGTTAGTGTATGTATTTCAAAAACAAATGACTGTAGATAAATTTTGGTACTTTTTTTAAAATTGTCTTTTAAAAGTGTCATAATAATGTACAAATCAAAATGTTGTCAGACTTCAAATAAAAGAGCTACAGGAGGTAGTAGGAAATGCACAATTTTGTTTTCTTCAATTATTTCAAAAACAAAAAAAGTTACTTCGAATCTGACTTTACCATGATGATAGCCATAAAATTCTCTAAAACTTTCCCCATTTAACCGACATTCTATCTTCAATATTAACGAATATAGCAATACATGCATGCTGAATCTCGGACACACTGTATATATATATATATATATATATATATATATATATATATATATATAGGGTGCGATATTGGTCGATTACTACATTATGATAGAGTACACTCAAAAAAAGTTATGTACAAAAAGTGTAGTCAACCATAAGCTCGTTATTTGGAAAATATGCCGATCTCTACAAGGTGATTTATCACTACGTGTTAACACAAACACACAATTTTTTTAATGGGGCGCCCTGTATATTTCCTCACATTTAGATTCCTCTTACAATATAAGATTGTACATAACTATACAGCGTATTTAAAAAGTTATGGCCATTTTTATATGAAATCGCTATGAAATAAACACTATGTATATGGAGAAGTAAACAATATGTTCTAGTATTAAAACTAACTGTAACAAAAATCATCAACAAATAGCTGTATACAGGGTGAACCAAAAGGGATTACGATTTTCTCAAATTTTTTAAATGCAGTCCCCTATATTTTATTTTCTCAAAAGATTGTATGTGTTATACCCTTTCATTTTTATGAAGAATTCCTTATAGCTAAACTCATTACTTTAATTTTCTTAAAATTTTAGGAATACCTTAAATTTATGTGACTAAAAATAAATAATAAACCATAAGCTCGTTATTTGGAAAATATGCCGATCTCTACAAGGTGATATATCACTACGTGGTAACACAAACACACAATTTTTTTAATGGGGCACCCTGTATATTTCCTCACATTTAGATTCCTCTTACAATATAAGATTGTACATAACTATACAGCGTATTTAAAGAGTTATGGCCATTTTTATATGAAATCGCTATGAAATAAACACTATGTATATGGAGAAGTAAACAATATGTTCTAGTATTAAAACTAACTGTAACAAAAATCATCAACAAATACCTGTATACAGGGTGAACCAAAAGGGATTACGATTTTCTCAAATTTTTTAAATGCAGTCCCCTATATTTTATTTTCTCAAAAGATTGTATGTGTTATACCCTTTCATTTTTATGAAGAATTCCTTATAGCTAAACTCATTACTTTAATTTTCTTAAAATTTTAGGAATACCTTAAATTTATGTGACTAAAAATAATTTAATCTTAATCTTAAACCATAACAATATGCAATGAAAGTAGGCAAATTCTAGAGTAATATTATTTCAACAATAATCTGAGGTGTCTTTAAGAAAACAAAACAGATAGGCCATGAAAAAATGACAGTTCTCATATTATTACCTTGTTAATCAATGTGTTTATTGTGTATAAGCTTTAAAAATGAATATTTATGTAGAGGAACTAATAGATATGATTTGGGTATTAGGAGAAAGTTTGAGAAATTGGCTACTTGCATGCAGAATATATCAACAGCCATATCCTGAACGGAGGCGTCCAAAAACAAAATCGTTTGAAGTATTAATGGATCGGTTTGTTCGTACTGGATCAGCCGTATGTGACAAACACAAAAAGATAAAAATAAAAATAAAAAAAGGGGTATGATGTACTGGTAGCCGTTACTGGGGATTCCCACATTAGCATTCGTGAAATTTCACGTCAACACATTAGTCAAACCTCGACCGTACACATACTTCACAAACATACAATGCATCCCTACCACATACAATTACATCAAGAATTGACAGACGATGATAGTCCTCACAGATTAGTTCTTTTTTGTGAATGGGCTCAGCAGCAAATCCGTGGTGACCTATTTTTTTTTGATTTTGTGCTTTTTGGAGATGGGGCTACATTTCACAAAAATGGAACAGTGAATAGGCATACTTTTTATTACTATGTAACAAGCAATCCCGACTGTATAATATAATATAATAGTCAAATTAGGTGGTCTAAAAACGTTGGGGTGCTATTATTGGGGACCATGTAATTGGCCCACATTTTTTTGACGCCCATGTGTATTTTCTTAATAATCATTCGCCCTTGTTATTTCAACATGGTCCAACTCTTTAAATACTCTGTATGGTTATGTACAACCTCATAAGAAGAACAGGGATTATAATAGGAACAATCCCACACTAAATACTCACCATGTATATATATATATATATATATATATATATATATATATATATATAATTTTTCTTGGAAAATTGGAAAAGGATTGTACTTGGTTTGGTACCCGTCTTCTATATATCAAACTCAATTCAAGCTAAAAGGAAAGCAACGTGTTCCGTTCCTCCCCAAGGGTAAGGGTAGGTTGCTCAATCTTTCCACGCTCCTTCAGTTACAGAGATGGATTCTCAACATACATCCATTAAGTATACATGCATGGTAAGATTGAGAATATGCCTAAATAGCCAATTTTATGTACGTTCATGCAATGTTCATGTCCAAATATATGTGTGAGGAAAACCGTATACCGAGTAGACGGTAACGGAGATTGAATCCATTATCTTCCGAATGCTAAATAAATAGTGTTACTACCGGAAAGGTTTTACAACCATTTTTATTAAAAACAGTGTTACAATAAAATCATTTTATACCGGAAAAGTTTTACAACCATTTTTATTAAAAACAGTGTTACAATAGCTACATTCTGTTTACTGACGTTCTTGAGAATTCTTTCATTCTTCTTTTATTCTTATTGTTGTTTTGTTTATATTGCATTGAATAAAATTGATCGATTTGAATTGTAATCATTCTCCATTGTACTACATACTTGCTTTCTCTGAATTTTAAGGAAACAAAAGGTATTGCAATGCACCTACGAAATCCAAATCGAGTTCTCATAGGAAATAACGTTTTTTGTGTCTTAGAGTCCATATGTCCCTGTATGTGTCTTAGTTTGAGTGTAAACAAAATTCCAAGGAGCACCAAAAAAACATAATTTAGTGTTAAGGTTTTTGTTATTTGAAGATTTTCGTAAAAGTTGGTTATTCGAACGATGCATTTTACTTCAAAGAAATTGCTTTTTTTCAATAAAACCAAAATTTTAGAATAGTTTTACGTAGGAACTAAACAAAATGACTATATTGAATTTACGTGTAAAAGTTTGAGAAGAGCGGTTTGTTTTTGTTGAATTTTAGAATCGTAACACAGGTCTAATAAAGGAGGAACTTTTAAATATGTCACTGGATTTGAATTCTCACTCAAATTGTTATAATCAAAATATATAATCTGGCCAGGACCCTATAGTGTGAAATAAGTGAACCATACAGTAACCTAACACTCGAGAAGCAACAAATACTAATTATTAAAATTTAATTATTACGCATTCCTGAAAAGTTTGCAATTAAACCAAACAAAGCGAAAGGAAGAACAAAAGCTTATACAGGGTGGCCCGTAAATAATGGGTCATCGTTCAGAAACAGTTTCCTTGCGTTAAAATAACCCCATTTTGGGCAACTTATCTTAGCCCAAGTTCGCTTCCTTAAAGACATGATTTTTATTTACTTTTTTCCGATAGCTGTCGGATTTTTCAAGATATCTCGTTTAAACTTGGTACGAGAGGTTTTTCGGGTAGACAAACACGAATATCTATTTACTTTCAACGTAAAAGATAGAGGGCCCCACCAAAACCTCATGTTCCTGGTTTCATCTGTATTTTGTTGTGGATAAAGACACTTAACATTTCAGAAAGGTCATTTTATTTTCTTTAAAAAAGGTACTCTTATTATATATCGCTAAATGGTTCCGTTTTAGATGAAAATGAACTTAAAGTGAACTCTGCACAATGTACATATTTCATTTGCTTTGAATATTTCATTGTTTAAGTATTAGGTTTCCGTTGTAAAATGCCACGACATAATTTGTTCTCAAATAGTGAAATGAGTGATATGGTGGCAATTTACGCGCAACAAAATTTCAATGAACGCACTGCGGTCAGAAGTTACGGAAATATTTTTCCAAATCGTAGACAACCAGACAGAAAATTATTTTCAAGATTGCAGGAAACAGGTAGCTTTCGTCCTCGCCAGCATTATTGACGACCTATAGTGCGTATCATCGAACAAGAAGAAGAGGTTTTAGATCTAGTTAACATTGATTCGTCCATTAGCATTTGACGAATATCTGCAAATGCTGGGTTATCTCACCGGGAAATATCAACTGTTTTGCATGAACAACCACTACACCCGTACCATTGCACACCAGTCCAAAATTTATTGCCAGATGAATTTTTGGCAAGATCGAATTTTTCTTACTGGATTTTAAGCCATCATCAACCTGATCAATCTTTTATAAACAATATTTTGTTTACGGATGTGGCAACCTTTACCACAAGAGGGGTATTTAACAACGGAAATTTCCATATCTGGTCTGATGAAAACTCAAACTCCACAAGGGAGAGCCATTTTCAACACGAATTCAAAATTAATGTTTGGTTTGGGATAGAGAACGATTCCCTTGTGGGTCCTTTTGAACTTCCAGCTAAACTGAATGTCCGCGAGTATCTAAAGTTCCTTCAGCATAACTTGTTTAACCTGCTGCAGGATGTTCCTTTAAACGTTCGGAGTGAGATGTGGTTCCTTCAAGACGGCGCCCCTGCCCATTATCCTTTCCTGGTGCAAAATCACTTAAAAAATGTATTCCTGCATTGTTGGATTGGAAGAGGAAGTGAACATCTTGGCCTTCACGAAATCCTTATTTAAATCCAATGGATTTTTTTCCTCTGCGAGTACTTTACTATATTCTGCTGCTGTGAATAATACAAGAGCTAAACTGTATCAAAAAATTGTTGCAGCTGCAAATGCAGTTAGAAATCTACATCCTTCGTTTTTTGCAGTAAGAAGAAAGTTTTTGAAAAGATGACAAAGATGTACTGGGACGAATGGCGAGCATTTTGAAAATACCATTCATCATAATTAAATACCTGTTCAATGTTTTACAGTTTTTTAGTTGTTTGTAAATGTGCAAGTGAAATAGGTGCATTCTGCAGAGTTGGATGGTCCTTTTTGTCCAGTTTTTGATGTTGGCTATCATCCTGGTATTTTCTACGATTTGTAATGCTGACGTGCTACGCTAGAGACGTTGTAGCTGCTTTCCTCTCCAAAGAGTTTTCGTATTTCTCGCGTCTAACGTTGATCCTCCTGTTTGTCATATATGTACCATGTCACATGTTTCGCAAAGGATGGTGTAGACTCCTTACATACGGAAGCGTGATTTTGGCTGCTGGTGGTTCCTCCTCCTCAAACACTCAATTAATGAAATTCCATTTCACACACCCACTTAAAGAAAATTTTTTTTTGATTTTTTCCAAAAAAACTGTACATTCACCCAAAAATTTAGAAATTCTGGAAGATTTTGGTACATTCCTCGAACTTTAACACTACTATTGTATTCTACATTAAAATTCAAGTAAGGATGGATAGCTTACGATCAGCCTGAATCTACACAACCACTAATTAAATTGATTAGAACTGTGAAGTTATTTTCTTCAAAAAAAAGAAGGAAAAGCTTATACACACACAATTTTCTAAAAAAAGTTGCTAGACAGTAGCAATTGCTATAAAAACTGCTTCAAAATCTAAGTTTTCAAAAGACAGGATATAATATTTTATTCGTCACCATTTAAGTACAGTTATGCCAGTTTGAATAGTGTAAAACGTGATTTGAAAGAAATAATAATTCAACTCTATCAAACTAAAAAGACACACATGAACATTTGTATTGTTATAGCTATAACAATAAGGTTATAGTTAATTTTTATAGCCCAGTTATGATGAGATAAGCTATCACGCACAGATGTTATGTTTTGTTTGGATACAGTTTTTTTAGTTTGGATCATTTACTCATTGGCAGTGATCACAAGATGTCGTCTTCAAATCGGGAATATGTGGAAATACATATCATCTGTGCGTGATACCTTATCTTATCGTAAGGTGGGCTGTAAGAATTAACTGTAACCTTATGTTATAGCTATAGTAATGAAAATGTTCATGGGTGTCTTTTTAGTTTGATAGAGTTGAACTATTATTTTTCTCAAACCACGTTTTACATTATTCAAACTGGCATACCTGTACTTAAATGGTGAGGAATAAAATATTATAGCCTGTCTTCTGAAAGCTTAGATTTTGAAGCAGATTTTATAGCATTTGCTACTGTCTAGCAATTTTATTGGGGAAATGCGGATGTATAAGCTTTTTCTTTTTTTTTAAGAAAATGATAACTTCACAGTTCTAATCAATTTAATTAGTGGTTGGGTAGATTCAGGCTCATCATAAGCTATCCACCCTTACTTATAAATTTAATGTAGAATACAATAGTACTGTTGAAGTTCGAAGAATGTATCAAAATATCCCAGAATTTCTGAAGTTTTGGGTAAATGTACAGTTTTTTTGGAAAAAATCAAAATAATTTTTCTTTAAGTGGGTGTGCGAAATGGAATTTTTTTAATTGTGTATTTGAGTCACATTTATGTTGTTCTATCACCACCGTGTATAAAAATTGTGTAATTAAAAAGTTGAACATTCATTCTCGCTATGGAATTCTTTGAGTTCTTCTCTGGCAGTACAATTCTATGACATCATTGACTTAAAAGAAAATAGGTTTGTGTTTTCCGGCTTTTCACTTTTTTATGAAGTGATCCAGAACCTTTTTCCCTGCAGAAAACTTAAATAAAATACACTCTACATAACTAGAAAGATGCAGATTTTGTAATTTGTTCCGTATGCTACTTCGGAAAAACCACACGCAATATGTTAGGTCTTAAGACTAAAAATTTAAAAAGTGTGTTTTATAATAGTATAGCTGTGTGATTAAACGTAATTATAAAGCCCATTTTCATAAAGTATTTTAGAAATAACGTTATAATAACAGTGTCACTCTATTACAGAGCAATTAAATTTATTCATCCATCCATGTTATTTTACGAATATAGATCAAAATGCAAACATTACCAGAATGAAATTCTACAATTCAATTATGAAAGCTTGTAATAATTGAGGGTGTTCAAAATTATGTGGGCCATTGATCTACGTGTTGCACACGTCAGACACGTGGCAGACTTATCTAATTCTGAATTACTTACAATGAGACTATTTCACCCCTATTGACAAAGATAAATCAATTTTAAGTACAGTTTTACATTCAATATTTATTACAATACTTGAAAGTATAATTTAAACAAAAATAAGCACCTATTTTCTAATTACATAAAAACATAAACTTTAAAGGACATTTAAATTTTCTTAACAGAAGCCGTTCTTAATTATAAATGTTTAATTTCATTTATCAGTAAGCATTTCGCATCTTTTTTTAATTTTATTGTCAAAAAGTGTATAAAAAAGAAAGAAAAAGCAAACTTGTTGAGCTAAAAAGTACAGAAGCTTGATATTATTCATTCATGTCTTCAATTAGCGCATAAAAGCTTATGATAATATATATGTATACATTTGCAACAAGCTAGTGTTCATGAATTCTCTTTTCGTTTAATGAAGACTCGGCTAATTGTTATTATCAAATTGAAATAAATTAAAATATGAAGGAAATAGTGCGAGACACTCCTTGAAAGCACTTTTGGTACGTCAAGTTGATCACTTATACTTTGTTTTAAGGATTATTTGATTATATTTTTATATTTCATACATATTGTTAGAGTATTTTGAGCTATTGGACTTATTATGTATTGTTCCATATCATATTGTATAACGAACGCATCTTTAGGATGCTATAAAAGAGATATAAAAAAGTATTTGTATGTGGCATTCTTTTTTTAAGTATATCTTACGAATGTTATGTTACTAATAGTCGAACGTGTCGTATAATGTCGTTTGTGATGTTATTTGAACATACAGTGTGTCCCAAAAGTTTCGAAACGCTGTTATTTGTTAAGTGACGTAGATAAAAATTGGTGAGTTTACGTTAGCAATCATGCTCTATCCCAACGATTATATAATCGTTGACTATATCACACAAAAATATTTTCAGTGATGCAGTGTTGCCTCTCCTACTAAAAATGAAAAGCAACTTTGATAATTCAAACGGAATACCATGTACTACATTATTCAATTTTTTAATGCCCGGAATAAATCTAAATAAATCTTATGTATGAAGTCCTATACATATCGTCAATAATTTACGGAATAATTGACAGACCATTTACACTATCACAAGCTGGTAAAATCTAAACCTTTAGAAATCAAGAAAAACGATCTGCACATTCCTATCTTAGTTTTTCATAAGCTATCGATTGACAAATACAAAAACATCTAATCTTCTAACAAGCAATTTATTGAAAAGTTGTTTAAAAAAATTACGAAGCTATGTACTATGTATTATATACTAAATTAAACGTTCAAAAAGTTTTCCTTGCACTTCAAAAGGCTAGGTCGTAGTAAAATTTTTCGATAACCTTGTGAACCATATCTTCAGTAATAAGATCAGACTCAAGTTGTATGCGTTGTCTTAAATCGTCAAGGTTCTCCGGTTTGGTAGCGTATACTTTATTTTTTAGATGCCCCCAGAAAAAGTAATCTAATGGCGAAAGGTTGGGAAACCTCGCTGGCTACCCTATAGAAAGCCTTTTGCCTATGCATCTGTTAGGAAAAGTTGTATTAAAATATTCCCGCACTATACGAGCGGAGTGATCCTGCTAAAACCATGTACTTTGATAGTTTGTGCCAGACAATGTTGAATTTCAGGAAAGATTAAATTTTGAAGCATATCCAAATATCTCTCAGCTGTTAAATTCCCTTCTATAAAAAATGGCCCTATAGTACGGGTTCCATACAACCCTGCCCAAACATTTATTTTCTGAGGGTGCTGGGAATGAGCTTCTTTCACCCAATGCGGATCAGTACCTATAATTATGATGATTAACATTCCCATTTAGCATAAATATCGCTTCATCATGAAAAACAACGTTATTGAAGAAATCATTATTCTCGTTCCACTTAGCCATCATGGTCGCACAAAATTCGTTTCTTCTACCGAAATCATCGTTTAGCAGATCTTGAACAAGATGAATCCTATAGGGGTGAAACTTATTTGCCTCCAGAATTCTTCACACTGATGAACTGATTATTTCAATAGCTGCTGCTGACTTCCGCAGGGAACTATGAGGATTCTCAATAGATGTGAGTAATGTGTTCAAACATTTTTCACCACTTCTTGCTGTTTTTTGTTGTCCCCATCTAAACCCCTCTTTTCAGTCTACCTTTTCCTCAAATCTTCTAACTGTTTTCTGTACCGTTGATTATTCCATTGGGGGGCGATTTGGACCTCATACGATCTCCGTAACCATACATCATAAGCATTCATTTAAACTAGCCTTTATTAAAAAGCAAAGCGGATGGGATTAACAATACCTAATTTTACTTTTACGTCTGTCAAGTATCACGCGTTTCCACGCATTTCATTTCTAGTGGAACATACGTGATACTTATTTTATTTTTTTAAACAATTTTTCAATAAATTCCTTGTTAGAAAATTAGATGTGTTTGTATTTGTCAATCGATAGCTTATGCAAAACTAAGATAGGAATGTGCAAACTGTTTTTATTGATCTCTTATAGTTTAAATTTTACAGCCTCTGAAAATGTCGAAATGGTCTGTCAATTATTTCATAAATGGTTGAAGACAGGTATAGGACTTCATACATAAGATGTATTTAGATTTATTTCGTGCATTATAAAATGTAATAATATACATGGTGCTCCGTTTGAAGATTTTAATTTTTAATAGAAGTGGCAACACTACATCACTGAAAATATTTTTGTTGTATAGAACACGATTGCTAATGTAAACTCCCCAAGTTTCATCTATGTCATTTTACAAACAACTGAGATAATTGAGCGTTTCCAAACTTTTGCGACACACTGTACAGGGTGGTTTTTTTTCGTAAATATTATAGGGTATAGGCTAAATGGTAAGAGATACAAAAAAACTAAGATACGTGTCCCGTTCTCTTTTTTAATGTTTAGTTTAATGGCGCAATCGGATTTACGCTAACTAAATTGGTTTCGAAGATACAGAGTTTTTATTATCTCTTATGACTCGGTTATTTATGGAGATAAAAAAAAGCTTTGGATACGAAAGTTGCAAAATATTAAGTGTTATATATTGTTGCAATCTCAACAAAAAATGCATTTTTTTGAGATTATCAGATACAGTGTCCCATTTAAGAAAATGCTACTTTTGATAATATCTCAAAAAATCAAACATCTATATTTTTTTTAAGAACGCCACTGGATTGAACGTAAAAAGTCATAAAACTTTTATTTATCTCCATAAATAACCGAGTCATAAGAGATAATAAAAACCGGCAGATTTTGAGAATCACTCTGTATCTTCGAAACCAATTTAGTTAGCGTAGATCCGAGTAAAATACGTGATAGCATAATATGTAATTCTCGTTTAGTTCTTTTGAAGTGTTACAAGTTACGATGCCCTCAGTTAAATTTAAAATTTAAATTAAATACATTTTGTTTTAGCCAACATTTTTGAACTGTGTTATTACAAAATTAATCAGTATAGTATGAAGGTTCTAAAGTTTACATACAAGTAAAATAGACTCTTTTTCTTAGTGAAAGTTGAAAATTTATTGTAGAAATGTCGTAATTCAGAAATTGTACAACAAACATTGTTAGCTATCCCGGGTCATGTGTTAATTTTGATATGTAAATTTATACTTTTCTAGAAGGACATAAATAAAAAGATTTTTGCTGAGTAACGACACGGTACTGTTTTTAAATTTATTTTTTAGAAGCACCTTTAGGGGTGTGTGCGTATGGGCATGTGCATGCGCGCGTGTGTGAGTGTGTGTGGGTGTGTATTTATATAGTAATTACAGCTGCCAAGGACCGGATTAAGCCATAAATGTACGACTGCTAAAATATTTTTTGTGCTGAAAAGGTGCTTGCAGATTGATAACTTTTTCAATTTTTATATGAGTCTGTGTTGATAACCGGTATAAAGGAAAAAAGTAATATAGCTAGTTTAAATTAATGGAATATTGTGTAGTTATATAGCAGTCGCGTGGTTCAACACGTAGGAGTGAAAGTTACAATGAGTTTCTTTATGTATATTGTATTTGAGAAAATTCAATGCAAGTGTTTCTTCCCGCTCTTAGAAGGTGCTTGCTATTTATAAGATTGTTAGCAAGGATAATACTGTAACCTATTACGTAGTTTAAACGACAGTGGCGTACAAGTTTAAATTAATATCAAAGTGAACAGTAAAATTAAAAGTGATGATTTTATTATATGGGAAAAATATTGCAGTTTTGAGTATCTTTTGAATACCTAATGATAGTCAGCATATCTTGCACCGTTTTTTTAAATTATTTAAAGGGATTATACAAAACAATATTTAGTACAACGGCAGCTAAAAACGACCATAGTGTTGTGGACCATCCTCTTTAAGTAAGCGCCTGGGCTATTAAGAGCTGAAAGACACCCGGAATTACGTAAGAACTTTGTATTTGATTTAAAATTGTATTGCGATATTTGAACGTTGAGGGGCGTAATAGTTTTTTCTGTTATTGAATTAATAACCTATCGAATCTTCTTTCACTTTTAATTACATTTGTAGTATTGTGTCTAGATTGTAAGTTAGCTATAAGTTATCGCAGAGTTATAAAAATTTTATTGGTGTCATGTTTAAATATTCAATGGGCATGTTTAGGGTTTATTGGAGTCCGGTTTTTGGGTCCAAACCTATAAAATTTGCTTAACGTTGTCCGCAATTTGATTAGTGATTATTATAAGTAAATGTAAATCCGTAATACATGAGAGGGTAGTTTATTAATAATGTCATTTTGTTAGAAATTATGATTATTTGGAGTTAATACAAACGCACGCCTTTGTGTTTTGCTTTTATGTGACATATTTGACATACATTAGCATGAAATTAAATGAATTAATGTTTATTGATTATTTACAATTTTTTGTATACAACGTTCGGTTGTGTGGTAAATCACGCACAATATTTATGCGAGAAAAATTACCGGGTTTTTACAGTTTTCATTACTTAAAGGTTTATGTGGTAATTTAATTACCGTATTTAGTATACTCCGTTTTAGATTTACAAATTACAGTCACTACACGATAGCTGGTTAGCAAGACAAATTGAATTATTTATGATTCGTGAACAAAACTTTATGTTACATAAGAGAAAGGTAACTTTTTAATTTTATAAAGGTACTCATGAGCTTATTCAGACTAAGCTTAACGTATTTTTCAATACTCAAAGCTACTTTTTCAAATCATATGATTAAAGTTTAGTTAGTTATCTTTATCCGCGACAGGCGGTTCAACATTTCTCAAATCTGTTTTCGCTAATTGATAGCATAACCGTTCAATTAAAGACTTCCTGTTTTGCTCTCGATCGAAAATACGAATACCGTACTAAACATTTTTTTGTGAAGAGTACAAATATGGGTTTTATTTACGTGAATACAACCCATTCTTCACAAATTGAGGTCAAAGTGAACGTTTGTGTCTGAGACTATAAGAAGGACAACTTTTTGTGCTGAAGAAGTTTGAGTTCCCTCACTTTGCCTTTTTTATAAATCGGTGATGTGTTACATCCAGTTATGGCATGACCATATGGTAACACTTCACAAGTCTCTTCCATATTATGTTTCTCCTTTTGGATGTTAAATGTAGTTGGTGACCGGCTTTCATGAGCCACAGTTATATAACATCCGTATGGACTAATACAGTGAGAAGTACAAGCAGATCCGTATCTTGGCCAATGTCGACTATTGGATTCTTAAGCTTGATTTGATCTAGAGCAGCCGTGACAATAAGAGTGTCCGCATTACTCTCTGCCAGTAACACAGTGTAACCTTTTGTTCGCAATCTCAGTACAAGAGATGCAATAATGTCTCGTTTGTTGTTATTTTTTGCCAGAAAATCTGACCTAGGGATACTTATTGATGTATTATGATTGAAGATTACGTCTTTGGAATTTCTTGTTTGTGCTCTTCGCCGTTGTTCTGCAGTTTTAGTTGTTTGTCTATCAGGATAACCATCAAACACCACAATACGGTTTTTACCATAATAGCTCTCAAAATAGGTTATATACGAGTCTAATATTTGACCAAATGTGGTTGGGATTGGCCAAACAACACCATCTAAGACATAGTGAGTATGTGATGGTAAATGGAAAGCATTTACCAAAGACGACTTGTTTCCTTTCCTTAATAACAACTCAGAATCAAATAGTGACGGAGGCACAGTTGCCAGATCATACTGAAAGTACGCTTTAAGTTCTGATTTATCTTTGTCTAGACACATCACTCTATGGAAGAGTTGTTATTGGGAATGCAATATTACATCTTTGTTCCCAAATTTTAATGTACCTGATGTCAGTTTATAGTGTTTCGACAAAGGAACTACTTTCTTCTTCCATTCCATACGAACATCAGCGCTGATAAAAACTTCATTGTTGCCGTACCAATCCACGAAACAAATTTTACAAAGTCTTTTGAATTTCTTAACTGACGAGGTTTAGAAGTTTCTGTGCTGTGTTGATTGTTTGTTGTACTAACGCCGGTGAACTCTGTTAAGGTTTCATTGATTTCGACACAAGCTAGAGCTGGTAATACCCACCTCTGTAGAGTTGAATCTGGAATTCCTCGACCGTGCGTAAGTCCACCTATTGCTTTAAAGCTCCGCATCACAATCTATTCAGTAAATGTCCAAAACTGCGAAAGTGAGGAAGCATACGTTTTACGATTTTAATGTGCAATTTCCAATCTCTCGTTCGTTCTACCCTTAAGAAATTTAACATAAGCATGATTTGGTCGAAGTGCTGAAGCCAAAGTTTTGCGGTTCGTCCTAATAGTTCAAGCTCTTTTTTGGCCTTCTCAACAAAGATTTAGGTACCTTTTAAGACCAGTGCACTAAAATAAAAACTAGCCCTTCTAGAATGAGACCGAGTAGTGCTGCAGCTGTCAAAATATGTGCACATACCGCTCTGGGATATTCCTTGCCTGCCATCATGTGAGGTACAGCTGCTTCTTCATAGACAACTTGCCACAATTCCTCAATACCACTACTACTCATTCTATAGCCTACTGATCCAAGAAATGATATTAATATATGAAAACACCCCAATAGAACAATAATATCTGATACAATGGTTCCAACTTGAGTAGATCCAACGATTTCAACAGATTTCCAAAACAAAGGTTGGTCAAAGGTTACTACGCACGCCTGGTTATGAAACTGACTTTGTTTTGCTGCAAATGTCAGAGCTGAGCAAAGGGTCGGATGATCAACTTGCGCTAAGCTTATGAAAGGCACAGCTAACACTCGGCTCACTTGCCATGTTCCAGTATTGATTGCAGATCTCATGTAGCCACTCCAACTTGGTATTTAATTTTCAACTTTCATGAATCCAACCAACCATAACACATTAACTTTCTATACGAATTGTATCTGAATCTCCATCGGCACTGTTATTTCGTAAGTCCTTTACGATTACTTTCCGAAGGCCTGAGGTTGGAGGCTTTGTATAATGAATTATCGGATCTGATTTGAACTAATGGCACCCTTCTCACCAATAATAATCCTTGCCATTGATATTTGGGACTGCTTTTCCTAGACTAACACATTTTATTCCCCAAAATGCATGGAAGGTACCTAATCCACCAAGTGTTCTTGCGTTTACGTCCGCGTAGGAAGGAAATTAGATCAACTGTTGGATATGGACTATTAACTGCACGGTTTAAATAGTTAGTGGCTTTTGGGCAAGAACAGACGACTGCATGCAACACATCAATCAGATGTCTTGATCGATAACAGCGATAAAGGTGCACAGAAAGTCCAATTTGAAGTGGAGATAGGAAGGAACGTGGACTACTAGCAGCAATGATGGAATGGTTGATAAATGTTCTCTTACGGACAACATTTGGATATATGCTGAAATCATACACTGTTCTACAACTGTCATTATTTGTTTCACCTCACTCAAACTATACTGGCACTCATCGTTACTTTGGATGTATTCACAAAACTTCTTGAAAGCTGAGGAAGCAGCTGAATCTTCTGGTCGACCTGAAAACGCTTTCTTTGCAATGCGCATACATCTTTTGTAACAGTCATTATGGTAATAACATGTTTCTACCACAAGCTAAATTGTATTTGCAATTTACTCATCAGAGCGTTGCTTACAAATTGAAAAAACTGTTCCACGAAACTCGAGAGTAGCTACATTTCACACATCTAGTCATCTATTTTTAGGGAGTTTTGAATCAAGGACACTAGTTGTCTTCTTTGTTTGCGGAAGGTATAGTACTCTTTCTTGTGTAGTTGTTACGACAGGTTTTGTGTAATGGTACTTTACCCAATACTTCAAATATTATATGTTTCTCATTCCCTCTATCTTTACTTGTTTGAATTAGATTCGTTCCATGACTACCTGTACTCACTCTTCAATTTTTTACTTCACAAGCTGCGGTTCTCATTTTGAATCAGTAGTTATCTGAAACAACAGAAATAGAAAATTAGCACAAAAGTGGAAAATTCGGCTGTTAGAGAGACAAATACAATCGTTCTATTACGTAAAAACATTAACAACTTTTTAATTGTTCGTTACACAAAAAAAGTGTAAATACAAAAAATGTTCAGCTTTTAATAAAGAATACTATTTTGCTCTTGTTGTTTTTTGTTATTGTTCACAGTTAGGAAGTTATTTCCAAAAAAACGAAAATCGGCCGCCATTTTCCAAGATGGCGGCTAAAGCACATCCGGGATCTATGGAGACTTTTGACATTTTCTTCAGCGACGCTTACTTAACAACTATGCAAAATTTTTACTTAGTCCTAATTTGTTAGATCGAATCACATTTTTTTCCCTAAAGTCGTAGACTATTAGTTCTTGCTGAACAATAGAACCGATATGACCACAGATTATGTTTGATTTAAAAATAATACTTCTTGATACAGTAATACATCATATTATTGAATTTGTACAACGATTATCTTGCTTAAAGCTTATATGGCAAAATCTACATTCCCAGATTTCTTTTCAAAGTCATGTAAACTTCGGCAATAGTGATACCAATTTCTCGATTAATTGACATCGTGGCAAGTCAATGTAATCGTGTCTGTATCCAATAAATTTTATAAGACTCAATTCAAAATTTAAAATTATTGTGTATCAAAAATTCAATTGCAGAACAACGTTTTTCAAATTTAAGGTAAATATAATTGATGTTTGAACTTTTAATTTTTAGCGGTGTTAACGCATTATGGACGCAGTAACATGTAAATGGTACATTTGAATTTGTGCATTATAGCGCCACTAATGTTTGTAAATTTGAAAATGATTTTAAACTTATTTGAGAACCTTTAACATGTTGGATATTTTGAAAAAGGTTATCAGTTTGACTACAGCTAAAATGTCTGTGAAATGAGTTGTGAAGTAGTGAAATAGTTAATTAAGGGCTAATGCACACTACCACCTATTTTATGCGAAAAGATTCGCACTATTTGATGTGACTAGCATTGCATCAAAATAGAGCAACGCACACTAGCCCCGAACAGTGAAACTGTGCACGTGCAGTTTTACAAATGGAGGAATTTATGAATTTCACGAGTGTAAAATGAGTGTTGGTCGTGGTCGTACTAGTGTACGTTAGCCCTAAATAGTGAAGCATTAAACTATAACTACTTTGACTTGTCCTGTAGAATTTCTGAGGTGTGTTTTTATTTCCTTCAATGTAGAAAAGGAGCTCTCTGGAGTGCATGTCGTTACAGGAGGTGTGCACAGGATTTTTAACAGCTGATAGATGGAAGGATGCGATGTTTGGTACATACATCAAGACTGGTAACAGCGAAATGTGAAGCGTTGTGGTTTTCTGTTCTGTCAATCTCTTTCCTTCACAGTTCTAGTTTCACATCGTTGTTTGAGAAAAAATGGTTTGCATAAAACTGAACTAAAGCATGTATCTTCGTTTTCGTTTCGCTGTTAATTCAAGACCAAACAAGCATTAAGAGCCATCAAAAATAGCTTTGTGTTTTTATAATCTTTCTTTTAGCTGTAATATGAAAAATCAATAAAATGAAGGAATAAGTTCTTTCTATGCTTTTCAACTTGATCATCTTGCCTGGTGACATCAGAGCACTCATTGGATATACTTGGGGCTTTGCTACTGTTTTTTTGCTTTGAACACAGTCTAGGAAGTTTCACGTCAATACCTATACCCAATGCAAAAGCCTTGACTTGGTTAAACATTACACGAAACTGTTCCTCGTTATTAGTACGCATTAGATGCAATTCTGATAGGATGTCCTTGGCCAACACAACGGCCTCTTTCAAATCAAAATTTTCATTTGCACAACGGCATACCAAAAGCAAAAAAAATCCAGAACGTGTACAGCAATACAAAACACTGTGTTTAATACTGCCCGTTTCAGTTATTGGCTTCAGAGTTATCCCTCTAAGAGGAAATGATGTCAAGGGATTTACGAACAAAGTCAAGTATATGCATAAAATCCCACAACCTTTTTAAGGTTTTGGTTTTTGGATCTAGTTCTGACTTCTCAATTACATTACAATGACATAGACAATAGCCTGCCTTTTGGGCGTATTAAAAAATGTGTAGCATTGTTTGGATCCCACATGTTCTTGTTACAGCTAAATTTAAGGAGTGAGCCTCGCAGTGTATATGCAAAGCTAAAGGATGCTTGTCTTGCACAAATTGGTTGGCATCGTTTGTACTGACCAGACATAGCCCATGCCCCATCATAGCCTTGTTGTCTTAAACCATTCAAGTTCAACCCATAACTTTCCAAACTATCTAGTATTTTGGCTGCCAATGGTTTCCATTTTCCACAGCAACGCAGCGAACACACAAAGAAATTTGTTCGATGTTTGAAATATTACTAGTTTCATCTGCAAGTACTAAGAAATAAGTTGCATTATTAACTTCCTCTTCATAACATTATTGCAAGATGAAATGATTTCATATTGTAACGGAGGCGATATTTGATTTTTCCATTTCCATCCATATCTTTTAACTCTTGATTTTCTTGGATCCTGTATCTCAAAAGAGCTCTGAAATTCCCTTAATTTTTCTTAGTGTATACAGAATTCGTTCCAATACTTCCAGAGTCTCTGTCACCTCTCAACATAAGCTCTTGCCGCCCACACCGTATGACGGTCTCAATTACAGTGTCTATTTTTAAGGATCGCTTCCATGCGTGCAGTATTAACCTGATTTATAACCTTCTAAGACCTATTTTCCAGGGTTTTTTCAGATTTTTTAAATCAGTAATGCAAGCATTATGATAATCGGTTTCAGCGTGGTACATAAAACTTCGTGTGCTCTTACCCAGTTTGTGAATCTATGTTTCACCAATGAACCGAGCCCCTGGCTATTTACTCCTGCTCCATGTTTGGCAAATCAAAAGTAAAATCTACAGAAAGCTCCCTCTTAGTTTTCTGTGTAGACTAGTCACGGATATTTATTGACCCATGAAAATTGAAATTTCAACTTTCGTTTGTGAAACTTTGCAAGACAGGAAACTTGTAGGTGAGGAGGGTTGCCAAAATGTATCTATGAGCTCTACTTTTTTTTCATTTTGTAGTATTTTGTTCAGATAAAATCCAATGTCATTAGGATTGAATATTTTACGCTTAGGGTCTGGAGAAGATGAACTTTCTGAAGATAGTTGAATAGAATAAACAGGTTCATTTTCAGGTTCAAGCAAGAACCGTGTTCTAATTTCCTTGTTTTAAAGATGTTTGATATTAACATTGGCCCTTTTTTTTGCCCGAAATATTGTTCAGCAAGGAAAAATCCAAATCTACATTCACGATTTACTTGAAAATCGTAACAAAACACAATCCACAATCGTTCAACAACTACAACACAATACTCAAAAACAACTACAGTCGCACTAAACAAGTGGATTCAGTGTGACTTGTGACTTATGAGTGTCAGGGTGGGGTGGAGAGTAGTAGCTAAAGGCATACGCAAGCACGCGAAACTAGTCTCACTATATACAAAAACTACTTTACTTCAAAAGTGTTAGAGTTTATTTTGAAACAATTTATACTTTTTTGGATTATTATTAGCCTTTTGGGGGTGATTGATCACCCTAACCACTGCCCTCATTTACGTCACTGATGATAGATAATAAAGATGATCATCGATATCGTGTAAATGACTGACTTCGGTGAACACAATTTCACAAAAATAAAACAAATCGAGCATGGTATCACAAAAAACTTCGAGAGAACGAGGTTTGCATGGACTTTTGACTTATAATAAGCCCACAAAAAGTAATTGTAGGTAAATTGTAAGTTCTTGGGGAACTAACGATTGAATTTCCTTTAGTAATTCAGTAATGCCATTTACTTTTCTTTTTTCAGTTGATGCATACATATCATCGGCGTATGATGATCACAAGCTTAATATACTTGCAGGCTTATTATTCCCGGCAGTTTAAATTTCGTTTTGAAATTTAAAATGCTGTTTTAAAAACAAAATTACTGTAATTATTTTCCAACTATTTGCATGATTTATGGATATTAACCTTACAGTTTATATCAAATGCACTTTCAACATTCACATAGAAATCTAAAATTTCGTTGTTGTATCCAAGCTTCTAGTTCTGATTTAGTTCCAGGCGGGTTTGGTATTTTTTCTTACTATACTGCTATGGTACCGTGTAACCTGAGGAGTTGAACGTCAGTTACGCACGAAGTTAATGCACATACGATTCGCTGTATATCTAAGATTTCACTAATATTTCACGAACAAGATCTTAACTAAACACTAAGTAATGCTGCAAATAAAAATGCAAAAAATTACAAGCAAGAAACAATAGTAATAAGATTCATAATAAATTAAACTAATCTTAATGAATATGCAAATAAAAATAGTAAAGAAACATAAAGGATTATTGCCAAAACATTAAATAGTAAACGCAAAACTTATATAAAATCATCGTCGGTGGATGATAAATATAAATAATAGTGTGTTAAAGTCGTTGAACCTAACTTCAATCTGCCTGCTCATGGCTACATCAACGCTAACAGGTGACTCAGCAGATCTCAGTCCGCGTACTCCTGATATTGTGTTCGATAGAATTGTAGCCGAATTCGCTAGGGTCAAGGAGACTTACATCTACGAACGCAATTTAATGCCCTCCTATTCCGTGTGCCCCTTATATATGTTTTATGGGGAAAATCGGGACGTGGTTCCGTTACGTTAAGCGCCGATTTCAAGGTGATCCGATAACAGCAAACCCCTTCTTCAAAAGGACTACAGAAGGGTCTTTTCTTGAGATCTGGTAGTGGAAGTCTCCTTGTATCCAGTGGATGTACTGGAAATGGCATCCCTAAACTTGTACAGTTATTTGGCGAAGAACCCTGTTGCAGAATTGTAGCAATTGAGGTTTCCATCCCAATAGAAAATAAATGGTTGTTTTACAATAGAGACCGGTTGGGGAACTACTGGCTTTGCATGGATCGGTTCAATAAGCTTTCAACGCAGCGGTGTGGCGGAGTAGACAATCGTTGGTGCGGCAAAAGAGGTTCTGCAGTGCTTTCTTTATGCGGTGCTATGGGTATGTGATTAAAAGGCGGCGGTACGGCATAACTGTCAGGCGATGACGGTGCAGTTAGATCGTCATGCCTATAAAGATGAAAATGATTGCACGCTTCAACCAGAAGTATAACGGGTCAAAGATTTCACAACTTTTTCACTTCGTCGTGGATTCTCCCCAAAGTTGGCCTGCAGCTGACCTTGTCTTACCTCGTGGAAAGCCTTTAACGGGTATGGGCTTTGCTATTTAATAGCGAGCGGTCGATTGCTAAAACGATACGTAGTGTCAGCTCGACTGTATATATAGTTGATGAAGGCACTGTCAGGAAATGCACTACGTATGGGCACAACTATACACGTCGTATTGTACAAAACAGACGTAGTTACGCACATGTACTAAGCCTACTCGCAACATACACGATACAAATTCACGCACACCAACGATGACACACGCACACACCGAACCACAAACACGACCGCATACGCACTACTCACACGCACGCTCACGAACATCACCATACGCCAATCACCACACGCCAACAAACCACACGCACACGCACCCACATCACACCACAACACACACACACCACACGCACACCACACGCACACGCACACGCACACGCACACGCACACGCACACGACACGCACACGCACACGCACAGCACCGCACACGCACACGCACACGCACACGCACACGCACACGCACACGCACACGCACACGCACACGCACACGCACACGCACACGCACGCACAGCACACGCACCACGCACACGCACACGCACACGCACGCACGCACACGCACGCACACGCACACGCACACGCACACGCACACGCACACGCACACGCACACGCACACGCACACGCACACGCACACGCACACGCACACGCACACGCACACGCACACGCACACGCACACGCACACGCACACGCACACGCACACGCACACGCACACGCACAGCACACGCACGCACGCACACGCACACGCACAGCACGCACACGCACACGCACACGCACACGCACACGCACACGCACACGCACGCACACGCACACGCACACGCACACGCACACGCACACGCACACGCCACGCACGCACAGCACACGCACACGCCACGACGCACACGCACGCAGCACGCACACGCACCGCACGCGCACGCGCACGCACGCGCACGCAGCACGCGCACGCGCACCGCACGCGCACGCGCACGCGCACGCCACGCGCACGCGCACGCGCACGCCACGCGCACGCGCACGCACACGCACACGCACACGCACACGCACACGCACACGCACACGCACACGCACACGCACACGCACACGCACACGCACACGCACACGCACACGCACACGCACACGCACACGCACACGACACGCACACGCACACGCACACGCACACGCACACGCACACAGCACACGCACACGCACACACACACACACACATATATATATATATATATATATATATATATATATATATATATATATATATACGACTACATAAAATAAATAATGTACAGAAATACACACTCACACCCATTATGTAGACTTTCAAATATAAAAAATGGTTATTTATCTATCCAGTTGTGAGGATTTGACCGTGAGTGTAAAACAAGCAATTTTGCACCGTGTTTTATACGAGTAGGTGTTTCCTAATTAGCCTAACTTGATTTTTTTTACATATTGATAACGTATGTGCACCGATAATAACATTTTTCTATAGTAGGGTGACATAGAACTTCTTTCTGGAACCACACGTCATTCAAATTGACTGTTTAAAATTTTCCCGCAAAAAATCGGTTAACATACATCGACACTGCTCTCTAGGTCCGGTAACCGAACCTCGTCCCTCATTTTGAAGAAAAATGTCTGATTATATATTATTATTATTATGTCATGAACCACACCAAAAGGGATTCTCGTTAATAACAATATATGGATTATGTTTTAAAAACAGTTTCGCTTAATCGAAAATTTACCTTAATCTCAAAAAACACGTTTTGTTCAAAACTAGGGTATGTTTCAAGTTTCAAGTTGCAAAGTCAACGCAGATCATGGTCCAGTAGTTTTAATTCTTATAATCTTGTATATGTGTACACCAAAATTATTTTGCAAAATACGCAGAGCTGCCGCTTTTTATAGTTTACGGCTTCAGCACGACACGGAATCCATAGATCGTGGACTTCTCTAACACTATCTTTTACTATACAATGTTCTATATACTTCCTGCACTTTGATATCTTGTTTGTTGTCTTGGTATTGTCAATGGTAAAAGGTACTTCTAATTTTAATAACTATTTTACTAATTGTGATTGCGGAAGCCGATTATATCAGCCATAGTTTTCGCGCGGTACGCGCTGAGTGTTCACAAGGGAATGACGTTTATAATTCTTCATAGATAGCAGCTTTCATGTAAAACATGAAGCGATTTTTATTGGAAAACTCCATAACAGAAGTATTGTAACAATAATTATCTTCTTGCCCCTTTTCCTTCTCGTAAATAATATATAATTAATGTTTATATAAGATGTATGAAACAAAGTAATGTTACTATTTATGTCATTTAGAAATAGGGATGGTAACCTCAAAATTAGAAAGGCTGCTAGGAGTAATATCATCGACATCAATCTTTAAGCTTCACGTAGAATATGTTGCTTTAAATTTTTGGATAATAAAATTCATAGTGGTCCTATATTTTCACAAATCCGAAAATTCTAATCCAGTTAAACTGCGTGGTTGAAAACAGTATAATGGATTTAAATTGTTTATAATTTATATCTGGTTCTTTAAATCTCCACTCAGAGTAAGCTGTGACCATTTCACAATTTCGATAAATGTTTTAAACACAACAAAAAGTGACCATTGCACAAGTGACATTTAGCCTTAGAATATAAAGTAGTACTACTCTACATATTAGGATGGCCTATAAAAAATGAAGTTTTTTTATGAAAAACTTTATTTAATGATAAAATAATAAGTGAAAACTTTTATTCACTAAAGTATAAACCATTGAAAAGTAATGTCTTTCGCCAGCTTTCTGGAAGATCTTCAATGCCACGACGGTACCATGTAGAGCCTTTGGAATTAAAGGATTCTCGGCATGCAGCTTCAACTTCCTCAACACTTGTAAAATGCCGTCCACGAAGGAAGTGCGCCATCGATCGGAATAAGTGATAATCAGAAGGCGCAAGGTCCGGGCTATAAGCTGGATGAAGAAGAATCTCCAAATTCAATTCTCTAATTTTTGTTGAGATTCAGCTACAATACGAGGTCTGGCGTTGTCTTGTTGCAGAATTGCCCGTCCTCTAACTGTTGACTGTAAAGGTTAGTATTAATCGTCTGTCCATCAGGAACCAAGTCATAGTGAACAACCCCTTCAAAATTCCACCATACACAAATCATAACCTTCCTTTGGAACTTTTAGCGTTCGGAAACCGGCAATGCTGGTTGCCCAACAGTAATCCACTGGTTTTCTGTGCTAGGATTATTGAAGTAAATCTACGTTTCATCGCAAGTAACAATCCGTTTAAAGAAACGTTCATCCCAAGGATTGAAAAGCAGTTGATCACAAACCTAAACTCGCCTTTCTGTTATTGCTGGCGTTAAGTCGTGTGGAACTTCTCTACAGCGTCTATTGGCTTTTCCAACTTGATACAAATGGCGCTTTATGGTTTCTTTGGAATACTCAAGTTCTGCTGACAACTTACGGCTACTTATCGATGGATTTGCTTCAACAATATCTCTAAGTTCAGCGTTAGTTAACGAGTTGGGCCGACCAGAACCTTGTTTCCTCTTGAGACTTGTATCTCCGCCAGTAAATTTTCGAAACCAGCGCTGCGCCTTACGAATGTTTACTATTCCTTCCCCTTCCACTTCGCATATTTGTTTAACTGCGGTAGCTGCAGAAACATGTTGTTTCCAGTAATGACGCAACAGTATCAAAATTTCGTATTTTTCGCCATTTTGACGTTTATTGCTAGTTATAAACAAAATAATATCAGAAGAAAATTAGACGGGGGCACTTGCCTGCTTGGTTAGCTTTTAATACTGCATAGCATTAACATATAAAGTGTTTTCTAGATAGGAAGGGCGCAATAAGAAACTCTAAAATACATTTCGTAAGGCCATCCTAATATTCTAAGAATTCAGTAGCGTGTACGATATTTTCAGTGCAAACGATTGTAGGAGTTTTAATAAGTCGTGATAAGTTTTATATTACAAATTTACTAGTGTAGTGATTGAGGTACATTAAGCCATTATTTTCGGTTGCAGGAATCAAATATTATTCACAAGTGAGTGAATTCGATAACTGTCAGTTGTAATTAAAATTCATTTTTATTTATTTCCTACAAATTTGTTTATTTCATAACTATAATAACCGTTGGTAACTACAAAAAGTAATATATACGACAACACAATCTTTATACGCGGATATGAGGTGTTTATTTGAGTGAAATTAATTTCTTCGATGCATCCGTAAGATGAAACGTCGTATATCACACGCGAGCGAAATGTCGTTATGAAACTCATGGAAGCGTCTCACTCGCGTGCTAAGCAGGCTCATGGGCCAAACTTCTCACTCGCGTATAAAGATGCATTTCTCTCACTTATAATATAATACACTATAATAATAGTTATTTGTCAATAAACATACTTGAATTTTTATATAATTTAAATGTTTTATTTAATTTGAATTATTTATTTTGATTCTGTCAATTGTGCGTAAATGGAAATTTAAAAAACCGGGTTACAATGTTGTAAGGTTATAGTTACATTTTTTTAGGCATGAAAATCGCAAACTACTAACGAATTGGGAAACATGCGCTTAAAAAAACAATGTAGAAAAGAACGTAACTAATGTATTGCTTTGTTTCAGAGTCGAATACTAGAAGATGCTTCAATTATGTGTAATTCGTGGTCACCGAAATATAATGTAAGTATAATAAGTTTTCTAGACTTCAATAATCAAGTTGATATATTTAAAAATGTTGAAAACTATTAACCATATCTTTTCCTTTTATAATAACGGAATACAAGTTAACCACTAAATTCTGTAACTAAGTTTAAAGTCTATAATATTACACATTCGGTCACTTAGTCGTTTTTGTTATATTTGCCAAAGTAAACAGTACCCAAGCATAGGGTGTTTTCGAAATGCTTACACAATATGGTTGTAATATTTGGCTTATTTGTGATTAGTTATCATGTTAACATTGCACTGGTGTTAAAGCCATTTTGAAAACGACTCTTGCAACTGAGAAAAAGGACTGTATAGTGGACAAGTATTTCTCACGGAAGTGGACGACATAATTGACCTAGTTTGAGGCTAGAATTCAATAAAGAGACACCAAGATAGAATGTAACGTTAGCAGTTTTTGGGAAATTTCTTCGAACTGGTAGTATGTCGTAATACATGTGATAACCACAGACCAGTCGTCTGAACAAAATTACTTCAAACACACTTAGCGCTTTCCATTAACCTTAACATAATCTAAAAATGTACTTACAATTTTCCAATACATCTGAAATTAGCTTTACCTTAATTCTGAAACCAAGTAAACATAAGTTCCAATAAAAAACGCTCCCTTTAAAATCTAAATGTTAAAAAGTAAGCTTTAAAGTAAAAATTGCAAACTACAAACTCAATAATTTAAACTAAAAATTATTATTTTACTAAATAAACGAATAAAAAGTTTACCTCAAGTGGGATGTGCACCTACAACATGTACTTTCCTAGAGTACCCCTCTAACTAACTAAGCTATCGAGATATAAGTCCCAACCGATGTAAATTTTGTCTTACATAAATATATTTAAAAGAACGCATAAATTCTATTCTCTATGCGTAACTACAAAAACTAAACAACGCTACAAATTAACTTTTTTTCTTCATTAGGTGGTTGGTTGGGTATGAAGGTATTCGGTTATTTTGAGAACTACACTCACATTGTTTTATGTCTTAGAATGTTCTGTTTAATCGTGGGTTGGATTGATCCGTCCTAATTTAGTACACTGTGGGATGGGTAGCGGATATTTTAGAGCTACTTCGTCCTGATATTATGTTCAAATTTCCAACTCATTGCATTCCTTTTATTTCTTTGTTCGTCCCAAGTTTTCTATTTTGCTAAGGGGGGATTTGTAACATGCACTGTAAAATTTCTAATACTAATTACTAATAATAATTATTATTACTACTAATTTAAATAAATCACGTGTGCATATATTTTAATATTAAATATTGTCTAGTTGAAAGGAAGAAAAAAAGCTACTTTGTCCTGATATTCTGTTAGTTTCCAATTCTATGTACTACTTTTAATTTTTCTGTTCATATCATGGTTTTAATTTTGCTAGGGGGGATTAGCACACGTAATGTAATGTTGCTAACACTAGCACTACGTATGCATATTTGTGACGTACATAATTTGATGTACCATTTTTTATTGCACATTCATGATTTTATACTAAAATTTCTATGAATATGCATAATATAACTTATTGTCGTAAACGTTTATCTACTTATTTCTTTTTGAAAGTAACACACTGACATAATTATATACCAACTACCCTAAATCTCATTACTACGCGATCTAACGGTAATGAGTAGAACCAAAAATTCTGAGATTTTGGAAAAAATCTAGTTAATTGAAAGACACGTGCTTAATATTAATTATACAAACCAAATAAAATTGGGGAATAATCCAACGCACAATCTACTGAATAAGGGATTATTGTCCTCATTTTTCAACGAGCTTGTCCCAAAAGTAAAGTTTTTCTTTATAACATCTATCGTGAATGTGGTGACTGGATTAATTTATAACAATCTCATATCTTCATTTACTTCAGGACTTTTTTGGATTTATTATGTACCACTGACGATATGAACATTCTAACCACCCATCGGCCTATCGTCGTGTGGTATCCCAGAATAAATTCTACAATTGCCACTGTAATTACATGGATACCTTCTGTCTACGGTCACGGTTGTTTACTGCAAATGTTAGCTAGTATATATAATCTACATACTACTGACGTACGTTCAGCTGTCACCAGTCTCTTCGAAGGTACATTATAACAGGCTAGTCTGCAATAACAATCATTCCACCTCCTAGTTATCGAGGCATTCGTGCTAGACTAACCAGTTGTATCTGTCAATTATATTTAAATTTAAAAGCTCATACAAACGTATATACGAGGGAAAGGTGAAAAGTTCTGGACCTAGTGGTAGAAAAGTAAGTATTTTGGTTCAAAAATGTATTTATTTTTTAACGTATATCCCCTTTTTTTCACAGCACTTGGTCTAACATTTTTCTAAATCCATTAACTGCTGCAATGGATACGTCATTTGCGGTGAAATATTTGTTAGCCACTTTTGGGGACTGAAGTCATTAATATCACTAAGAGAATATCCATTAGCTTGTAAGGATTTTGTTAAATATTTATATTCATCTTTCAAAAATTCTAGAACACAAATTTGTTCTAATGGTTTAATTACACAACTATTTATACGTGGTTTGATAATTTATGAAGGTATCTAATCAGAGCATGCACCTGTAAAAAGTTTTACGCTCTCATAGTTCAATTTATAATGTAGACAAATTACTTATCTCCATAAATTATGAAATTTTTTTATTGATAGTCGACATCGTATACAAGTCAAAATTTGATATAGATTTCAAAAAAATCGCATCACTAAAACTACCCGTTCAGCAGTGGTGTCAACCTTCAACCCTAAAAAAAATTATTTTTGCAAAATAAATTAAAATTTTGCTATATTTTGGTAATATATTTTAAAATAAAGGAATTTTGTCTCTTAAACTTTTCTTCTAAAATCGACGGTTCCTGTAAAAATTTGAAAAATAAGTTTGCATTTAATAAAAAATAAAGAATTCAAATAAAAATAATAAAACATTGAAATATTAAAATAAAACACTAATCGTATAGTAATTCCTCAAAGTCGCCCCCATTTACTTGAATGCAAGCATTCGCTTCACGTATTACAGAAATTCGCGTTGATCGGAATATCCTGGAACTTTCGTAGTTTCCCCAAATGCTTCAAAAATGCGGTTCCAGAGATAGCTTCTAGTCAATACTGGAACAGAATAGACCTTTTCTTTAACAAGTAAATCTAAGGGATTGTGATTCGGTGATCTAGATGGCCAGGCTATAGGAGCACCGTTACCTCGTCCGATCCACCGGTTAGGGAACTGCGCGTGCAGGTATTGCCTTACGGGTAAACCAAAATGTGATGGGACACCATCGTGCATAAAGATTTTCTTAGTTCTGACATTTAATGGCACATCTTCTAGAAGGTTCCACAAGTTATTCTGTAAAAAGTACAAATACACAGCGCTATCTAGTCGGTTGGGTAGCATAAACGAACTAATAATAAATTCTTCAACAAGTGCTGCCCAGACATTTATACTTAATTTATATTGAATTACATTAGGATTCTCATCTGCCAAATTGTGAAAATTATGGGAATTAAAGATGCCATCTTTAGTAAAACAGGCTTCGTCCGTAAAAAGAATTCGAGTAACAATCTGAGGGTCTTTAATGAATTTGTTCATCAACCATTGACCAATATTCTCGTTTAAGTAGTAAATCTGTCTATAAAGGTTCTTGACCTTTTTGATGCGATAGCGTTCGGTTGAACAGCATTTTTAGAAATATTCAATTGAGAAGTGACGCGTGTAGTGCTTGTAGTTGGATTATACTCAATAATTTCCAATATGTGCTCTTCTACCTGAACAGTTCTAGTTCTAGACTACACGATCAAACTGTTCACAGAATTTATTATGCCACGGAAAATAAGTCGTAGTGAGACCGTGTTTATTTCGCGCTAAACATGAATGACAAAAAACTAATAGAAGTAGTGCACCAATATTCACCATTATACGATATGGCACATCCAAAATATATGGACTTACAAGAAATGCATATGTCGTGGCGTTCCCTCCTTGAAAATGTAAATTCTGTAATGTTCAACCAGAACTCCTCATATCTGCCTGCTAAAGGTAGGTAGGTCTATCGTATTTTTTAATGAAATTATGCAGTGAGCAGGTGGACCAAATTATGTAATCTACATGATTAGGTAGTGCCTGAATCCGACGATTGTAAAGTCTAAATTTTTGAGGTAAAATACCAAATGCATTTTCTGAAGTCCTCCTAGCACGAATCAAACGGTAATTAGACTTACGCTTCCCGTTGTCCAAATTATCCCCTGGATAAGGTCGCATGCATACAATAACGTGTGGAACTTTAATATTGGTATTTGGTATTTGGAACATTCAACAAGTCATTTTGAGGTCTTATGGCTAATTTTGATTTTGGACAAACTTCTCCATCACTATTCTAGCCATGTGTACCAATATCAACAGCAATAAAGTTACAATGAGCGTCTACAAAGCCAACAAAATTATTGAGAATGTTTTTTGTAACTATAAGCAGTGATCCACTGTTTGAAGGAGCCTGAAAGTAACGTGTTTCATCAATAGCTCCTATACAGTTATGAAAATTCCATATTTCATGAAAATCAATTCCTATCTTTTTCCACATTTCCTCTGTCGGAGTCGGCATCAACTCGTTCTTCAAATTTTCATAAATAAGTTTGCACGTTTCGTGTACGATATTATTAACTGTGCCATGTCCTATGCGATAGCTAAATGGAATTATCATTAGTGCATCTCTAGTGTCCAAATACCTGAAAGTAATCAAATTCTGAGAAAAAAGATTATAGTGCAGGACATTTACTGTTGTAAACTAAAAGATACAACTGATTTTTTGTTTATCTTTCAGGGACATCATGTAAAATTAGGTGGGCCAATAATAGAGATACATGAGAAAAATGAAAACTGTGAGTTGCCAAAAGGTAAAACAAGTGAAGGCATACAAATTTTCTGAACAGCTAAGCTTTTTGAAAACATTTTTTGAGGACAGGAACGATGCCAAATAGGTCAGTACCATGTTAATGAAGAAGAACACAGCCAAGACGTTTAGACGGAAGTTGATAATCGTGTGACTATAGACGAAGATTCACAACATGGTACTTTGTCCAATTTACCACCGCAAGACAGTTAGTCCCCAACGCCTATCCACCCAAAATCGCTGCTGCTACTGTTATTCAGTACGTTGTAAAAAAAGACAAGTTCTCACTTCCGACACAGCAGCGTCCAGTTAATCTGTTTTATTTTATCATAAATAGCTCCAGCTTTAAAAAAATTGCCGCCCCGATGCCAAATCAGATATTTTTGCTACCGTTCAGAAGTATGAATTCAAAATCCTTATGGACCAAGAGCAAGTCGGGGAGCAATATTTCGTTGCATCTTCTACGCCAACATACCTTCAGCAACCTTCCCCTGTAGAAAGCTATCAATCCACCTGAACAAGATCTACCCCCACACGAGAAAATTTCCATTGACCTATTGCTGACTGATCAGAATCAACAGACCTAATTCGTTGCAAAATTAATTTTAAAGTTAGTTTTTATACTTTTCTGGGCTTAAAAAAGCGACTAAGTATAAAATTATAAAAAAAAAATTGTCGTTGTTTTTTGATAGTTGGTCACTTAACTCAAACAAACAGCGAGTCGCTCTCTTGGCGTAATAACTTTTCTCCAGTGTGTGTTTATAATTTAGATGAACCTCTAATTTTGTTAACAGTGAGTTGAATGAATTTTCTGACATTCTACAGTATTCATAGAACTTTGCTTCATCGTCAATTAACTCCTTATACAGAGTGGCGTACTCGCCTACAGTTGGCTTTTTTTTTACTATTCCTGATGAACCCACATTCGTTTTTTGACTAGGGATTCCTCTTGTTCATCAACAACCAAAGCAATCATAAACAGTTTATCTGAAAACATCGCTAGATTTGTCACTGAAATGCACTGGCAAACAACAGAACCAACGCTGTTTAGTATGAATGGAAGTCGCTGTAAAATCACGGCCGGTAAAATCACGTGCTGGACACGATACTGTCCCGGCACTGACACGTCACTGTTGTGTATGAATCGACCTTTAGAGTTATGTAAAACATTAATGCAAAAATACACCATTGAAAACCCAAAAAAGTTAAATATTTTAAATATGTGTAATAGCAGTGAAAGTTTGCATTTTCATATTTTAAAAAACACGTTACTTATCGCCCCCAATTTTTTATGATATCTTATTACTAGACGCAATCAATCCATCGAAGGTACTGATATCATTGAGCTCTTTGACAAAAATATGGTAATATCATAACTTAAACAACAGACGATACAGAAATACTCTTTTCGCTTTAAAATGATTTTTTATAAATGAAATTGAGGTGTGTAGGGATTTTTCAATAAAACCTCACGCGGAGTTTTGTCACTAATATTTTTGTATGTTAAAATGTCGCATTATTTAAGTAAAAGTTTATCTGTAATAGCCACACACATACCTCTAGATGTTAACCCAGTGTCTAGTAAATAATAAAAGGAATGCCATAATTGGCATTAATGATTAGTCTTTAAAATGACATAATAGACCGTATTCAACGACTTTTCCCCCTTACATTTTAGTATGTAATGGTAATAACTGAGTATCTCAAAGTTGTTCCTTAATAATCGATTCACTATTCGCATTACCATCAAATATCAAGCTTAAAATTCAGAAATTCGCTTGAGGAGGGAGGAAGTATAAAAACAGAGGGGCTGCGTAAGTTAGTTCTTACTGTTCATTTATAATTCAGGACGGCCCTACTTGTTAGAGTTTCTCCCCTCACCATTCCGTTCTCGTTTCCGGTACAACACTAGCACTTCCGGCCAGCTTTTATTAAGTGACGGGTTATGGGCGCTAATTGATATCAGATTCGTTTCTGTAATTGAAATTTCTTGTATTCCATATGCAATCTGTGTAAATCTGTGTAAATTGAAAATTGAACCTCAATTTTGTATTTCAAATCAATGTTGGACGGAAAATACAAAATACAAAGATCGGTTTGACGATAATCAGATACATTATGGAAGATATGTGGAGTTTGTGTTATATGAAACAAAGAATACTTTTATCGACCTAAAGAATCAATATATTCCGAAAGTTTGTATCAAGTCCCGGTTAGACTCTTCGTACACACTTTTAGTTTTCCCCACAGGGAAGTTTAAAAAATAACATAAGCTTTTTTTCAGATCCACATGTACAAGTTTTCTTTGGCTTAAAAGGATTCTAAAAAAATTCTGTTATGGAAGCGATACTTTATTTTTCACGTTTACCAAAAAATTCTCTTTATGTAAATAGCTTAATGAAAGGAGGTAAAGGAAAGATCGATCGATAATGACGAGCTATAAATGTCGCATAAAAATCAGAAATGAAAATTTTTACAACTTGTTTATGTTTTTTATTTAATAAATTGTTTCACACACGTTTTCTGTAACATTGTTGCATAGTTCCCTTATTCCTGTAAATTTGAATACATGTTGATTGTTAATGATGTCACCTCTAACAGACTTACTGATGCAATAGAAAATTTTAAATAACAGCAAAGAAACAGCGGGAATTGCCAAATACTAATATGTAAAAATTGAAACTTATTCTACCATTTGTACTTCTTGTCATGATGTATTGGAAGCATGTAAGTACATGGTCTTCAACTTTTAAGTAAAATGAAACATCAATCATTACTACGGTTTTATTTTGCCACAATTATGCTTTAAAGACGCAATTAATGTAGGAAATGATTAATCAAAATGAAAAATTAACTCACAAGTCAGAAGTTGAACGCGTCATACCTGTGAAGATAAATTATTTCGTCATCCAAATACTCATTTAAACATGTTTTACGATAACATTAAGTAATTTTAAGAAACAGTTAATTATTGACAATTTCAATGTCTTCGAAAGAACTTTTATTATATAGTTAAAGCCAAAGTGGTGCGCACGGCGTTTGATGACTACATTTATAGCATTGCAAGATTGATCAGGAAATATTTAATTTCCCAACAAATAATGTTTCTTATTCAACCACAAATAAATATTAATTACTGAATTTATTTGTAACTGTTCTCACATTTTTTCGATAAAGTAAATAAATAAATAAACAAATAAATAATTAAATTATTTATTAACAGAGAGGTAATCTATTTCAAAATTTTCACTAAAAAGCGTCAAAACCTAATTAATTTTCTAAATCTGATTCGTTATTAGTGTCATTGTCATCACTTTTAAAATTTATAACCAGATGGCGGACTTCTGGGCGCTCAAATATTATTTCCCTCTCATACCACCTAAAAATGTCTTCTGTGGTATGTTTTACAGAATTTTCCCACCTACCAGGGGTAACCAGTAATGAGTGCCTGGTGCCACATATTCAGGCAGTCATTCTTACTGTTACCATCCCTACCAATATGCCTAATGTAATAATTTTGTTCTATGCCCCAAATTAATTGAATAGGGTTGAATATGCAATGGTAAGGAGGAAGACGTAAAACTTTGTGTCCATACTGTTCTATCAGCTCGTCCACTACATACTTTTTGGGTGGTTTGGTTCTAAAAAAGAGTCGTGTTTAATAATTAACGTAAACACTGTTAATTTGTGTCCTTACTGAGAGACAATATGCAAAAGTTCGGTTTAAACATCATATTTGTATGGGGGATGTTTTTATTTGTCAACCATTCCTTAATAGCATTTTTTTCCATGCAGTGGTAGGCGTTTTCTCCAATAACCTGCTGTGATAAGATGCATTATTCAGTATAATCAGAGAAGGATCCTGTACGTTTTGCAACAACTGATATTTGAATCATTTCAAGGAGTTTTCCTGGTTCATTTTTCCGTGATAACCGCCAGGTTTACATTTTGAGCAAAGTATTGCTTCACAACCCTCATGGAGTATAATATACTTGTACAACCTTTTACCATCTGTTTTAAAAATAAAATACTTATCTTTTTTGGGTTTTTTTAATGGTGTATTTTAAATTATACAATCTAAACGTTTCGATAACACTTACAGTTATCTTTGTCAGTAGTAATATCTGTTAAGAATTGTTTACAACATCTTTAACAATTTTTAACAGATATTACTACTGACGAAGATAAGTAAGTGTTATCGAAACGTTTAGATTGTATAATTTAAAATACACCATTCACAAAAATCCAAAAAAGATAAGTATTTTATTATGTGTGATAATGGTGAAAGTTTACATTTTCATATCTGGTTTAGTAGTTTTAACACTCTTTAGATTTTCATTTTACAAAGAATGACCAATAGCTCCATTGTGAAATATTCAAGCCTCATCAAGGAATACAAACTGGAAGAGAGCATTATCCTTAGCTTGTTTATATGATCTCAGGAATTCCACTCCATTCAAAGCCACATTCGGTAGTTCCATGAGTCCACTTCGTGGGTTATTCTTTATCCATTTAAATCCAAGTTCTTCTCAAAGAAGTGGTACTGTCATTGAATAATGCCCTATCTTTCAGTTGGGACCAAAGGGATTGTTTTAAAACCATAGAAGGTAAAACGTTTTTATTATATTAATGTTTTTAATGATAAATATAATAATAAATTCAATTTTATAAAAGACAATTGTAAAATTTACATTAGCCGTTACTTACTTCTTTGGAACATATTATAAATAGTACCACAAATACCGTCTGTATTTAATGTTGCTGCGTTTGTAACTCGCTTAGAATAGCAATGATCTTTCTTTGGCGACTTTAACATCTCATTCTTTTTCTCTGCTTGAGAGATTCTGCTTACTTTCCTTAAACTGACGTTTAGAGCAGCAGCTACACACTACAATAAAATACTCTTACAGTATAATGATTTTATATGTATTATCCTAATTTTACCTCTCGAACAGCATTTAAAGGCAATAGAGGCCCATTATCATCACTTTCTTGCTCGAAATAGCTAATTAATGATGTCACGAGTTCTTTGCATCTACTATCCATTTGCTTGTACATTTTGGCAACCGAAGAATGAAAATACAGATCTCACTATTACAAATTGTTGACGACAAAAATCAATGAAATATGCCTGTCAGAATAATATCATCCGTAACATCAAAATATCGACGAATAAAAGACGGCAACACAGCATCATCTCTGACAGTGATTAGGTTTAGGTCGTTACTTGCTAGCCTGTTAATTAAAATTTTATCATAAAATTTTACATTGAGAGGCGTCTAAACCCAACAAAAACAAGCTTGTGCACATATATTATTTTATCTCAAAAACATTATATTAATTGCATTATCTTTAGAGTCTTTTTTTACAAATTTCATTATACAATTTGCGACGGAAACGTAGCCACATAAGACCTCCTGGAAATGCGTCATTGATGACGTGCACGCCCCTTTGGTTTTAACTATAGGTATGTTTACTATACTAGATGAATTGTAGTTTAGAAAAGCGAAAGTATCTGGTGTGAAACACCACACGACCTTCCAACATACAACATGGAAATTAAATAATTTTAATTAAATTTTTTCAAGGATAATTATGTAACCTCTTTTATAAGAAGGTCATTACGAAAATAGGCAACACTGTAAACGCAAAAAATATAATCTATGTCAAACAGACGTCTAAAACTTCATCACAGACAGAGGTTAATAGACATCTAGATGCTAACCTAAATTAAAGGTATGAAATTATTTTAACTTAATTTTGTTAAGGATAACTACGCAACCTCTTTTTTATACGCTCATAACGAAAACAGGCAACATTGTAAAACCAAAAACAATAATCTATGTCAGAATGACGTTTAAAACTGTATGTCAGATAGAGATTCATAGACATAAATACGTGTTAACCTAAAAAAAATTCCAAAGCCACCCGCTTCTATAAAACTATCGATAATACAGCATTAGCATTTTCAATCATATTTATTTAATTTTTACCTTTACTTCCCTTTAGATTAAAAAACTTTATAAAAAAAATGTATGTAAAATAAAATTTAAAAAAAAATACGTCTACACTTTTTCTATTATTCTAATAGGACAGTCTAATAGAAATAATTTCTATGTGCCTAATTCCACTGTTGTTCGCAACACTAATAGAACCTTGTAGTGTTTTAAGTTAGCTAAGATGGAGTAATTTACGAGACTTCTTTCCAACCTTTCCATGACGTGAATATTTATTTAACTTGTCTTCTTCTTCGGACATTGCTCTTTCAGTATGTGAAGTCATCCTCACGGGCATGAGTTATACATTCCCAAAAAACAGAATCGTATAGGTAATTCACGTTCCCAACCCTGGTTCAATAAGGCTTGTGCTGATACAATACCTTTGAAAAATAAATCTTATATTATATGGAAATCTAATAAAACGATGGAGGGTCATGCAGAATACGTTGGTGCTGAAAATATCTGCAAAAGTGTCATCACTAAAGTTAAAAAAATGTTTGAACAACGAAAATGCAAGTAACTAGCTACATCTCCGTTGGGCAGTCGTAAATTTTGGGCTTTAGCTAAAGCCATTAGTAGAAACTTTGATACATCTTAATAATTTTGGAAAAGATCTGCCCCTATTCAACTCTTCTACGCTATGAAACCGATTCATTAATAATAATTTATTGATGTTATCCATAACAAAAGTGTAAATACACACATTACGTTACATACATCAAAACTGAATCTAAAATATTAAAAGGTTTTACTTTGTAATAGAAGTAGTACATAATTTAAATAAGTATATAGGCGTTAATAAATGTACATGCAGTGCAATTTGCATTCAATTTGATAGGACATTTATAATTGTGTTCGAATGTGATAATTGATATTATTTATAACTCTTTTCACTTAGTGTCGTAGGTCGTAAAAGAGAGTGCTTATGATTGTTTGTACCAGTTTCTAAAGACATAGTATTTTTCTTTGTGTATGTTAAAATTTGTAAAATATACAGGCCAGAAAGTGTTAAAATATTTAGTTTTTTAAATGCTTGCCGACAATCTGTTCTGTAGTTTAGGTTAAATAAAATACGATACGTATCGCACGTCTTTGTAATCTAAATAAATGTGACTACCCACTACTACCCCAAGCGATGATACCGTATGATAAGTGCGATTGAATTAAAGCCATGCACGCACGTTTAAAAGAATCTTGAGATACTGACTTTGCTATATTTCGCAAAACAAGGATATTTCTTGATAGTTTGTTAGCTAACTTTTTATAGTGATTATTCCAAAGTAGCCTATGGTCAAATTCAATGCCCAAAAAACGTACCGTTTTATCACTTATTTAGAAATTATTTTCGGTACAAGCTCCTAGAATCGATTATCAGTGGGCTTGATCTCAATAAGGCGACTGGCCCACACAGTATCTCAGCTATTGTCTTAACGAAATGTTGCCCCAAACTAGTACGAGTCCTATCTAAGCTCTATTCTATCTCTATGTCTTCTGGGGAATTTCCTTCATCATGGAAGTTAGCAAATGTTCAACCTATTCCCAAAAAAGGCGATAAGACCAATCCCTTGAAAAGGCCATCAATCAGCCACTGCTCTTGTTCCTTGAGACTAACAAATTCCATAGTGACTATATGGGTTTAGGCAGAGTCGTTCAACAGGTGATCTTCTTTCATACGTGACCGAAGCTTGGAATAATACATTAGAACAATCTGGTGAAACAGTTGTAGTCGCTTTAGATATCTTAAAGGTATTTGACCAAGTTTGGCATAAGTGTTTACTTGCCAAACCCACCTCGTTTGGGTTAAATGATATGCTCATCAACTAGGTTTCTAGTTCCCTTGATAAAAGACGAATACGTATCCTATTTTGAGGCTGTTGTTCAAAAGAAGTTAGCATTAACGCGGGCGTGCCACAGGGATCAGTTATTGCGCCTACACTTTTCCTGCGATACATAAAGGACCTTATTTCTTCAACAACTAGTCCGATCCATTGCTTTGCTGACGACAGCACTCTTCATCTCAGTCTACTCATAATGGTAATCTACCTTCTATGTCTAAAGACATTAAAGCTGATATGGAAAATTACACGTCATATCAAAAAATTGCATAGAGCATAATTAATCGACATGTTTAAGGTCTATATCTAGGTATTTTTATATCTTAAGAGCAGTGAATAGATGTTTTTGGTAGCTACTATTCATCAAATAATAACATTGCAGGGTAATGGCGAGATCTTCTGTGAATAGTTAGTATTTATGTCGGAATAAAGTGGTTTGTGTTTTGCTAGGGTTTGCAAAGACTCGTCATTAGTCACCAAATATATTTTGAGAACTATCATGTTAGAAATGTTGTGTATAAAGATTAATCAAATAACTGGAGTCAAGGCAGAGTCGGGGGATAAAGCTTTCAGGGTGGACTGCGCGTTCTCTGACTCGTACATCTCTCATATGCGCAAGTAGGTGCTATGTAAACTCGGGAAGAAACCTTAGAGCTTAAATTTTTGTAATATGGCGAGTACAAAGGTCTGTAGTATGCAGGTTTTGTCAAGTGGAAGTTGTTTTTAGGGTTCACTGCGGATGAGTCGGATTTGCATGCCATTGGGAGATAAGAAATCGTAAGTCTTTAGATGTCAGATGGCAGAGGGAGTAGGTGTCCCAATATCAGCCAGTTAGGTCTGTTTTATAGAGATGAGGAAATCTCACTTTTATGTAGTAGTAGGTATGATTAGAGAGTAAAACTAATCACTTTCATGAAAGATTACATCTCACACATCAGAGTTTCGAAAAAACGGATTACCATGGTGACTAGAGATTAGATTACCTTCACGATTGGTTTGGTATGATTGATGTTTCGTTTCACGTTTGGTGTGTGCCCGGATTTCTTCTAATTAAACTTGGAAGTAGATTGAGTTCACTTTTGCCCCGTGCGTTTCTTAGTTTCACGCCGAATTAGAACGTTAAGTCGATTATATTCGGTTTTTGGAGCGAGATTCCTTGGTCTCGGACAATTACGATATATGCGCCTTTTATTATTAAGGATATTGTGGGTAGTGTAGATTTCGTACACCAGGAGGTTATTGCAGAGGTGGATCGAGACTAACAAATGCTTTGATTCAAGATCTGAAGTGATGTAATTACCTAAATGTATGTGGACATCGTGTTAAACAAGTGGTTCGGTACACGTTCGGTTGGTTACTACAGAGACACCTTGGAAATTTAGAAATGTTGGGTATGCATGTGTTTCTTATACAAAACAGTGACAATGTAAGAATGTTGTGAAAAAGACGGAGTCCCTAAACCTTCTAAGAGGATTCCACTAGGAATTCTTGAACTATAATTCAGCTATTCATTACAAAGGTCTCCGTCGGGAGGATTGTAGCAGTTAAGAAGGTGAAAGGGAAGGGATTATGCACCGTTGCCGAAACACACTCGTGATTCTTCAGGTACATACAAGGAATAGCGAGAAAGGAATTTTTTATGATTAACACGGTTCCTGTTGAACTGTTGTGGGAGCCAAATTGCAGAAAGGTTTTCTATGGAAAAGTTGTTAAGTCTGTTAATAGTGTATGGTAAATTTTTAACGTGTAGGCGATGGACGACCCGCGCATTAACTGTCCCTATTACGAGGTCCAGTGTACTAAGGCTCGTATGTAGTGAGTAGAGGTACCAATATCATTACCAACAAAGTTGATTCTGGTGCGCTGCTTCAGGGATTCTTTGGACGTATTGTCGATAGTATAGGGAATTGTATGACGAAGTCTACCGAAGTTGTTACACCTTTTTGTGTTCAGACGTAAACAAGTGTAGGCTCTGCGGCTTTCACCACAGGTAGCATAGGTATTCTTCAGAAGTATGGTGTACCTGGGTGCAAGTGGCACAATACGTGGGGATATGTTTAGAAATATGGAAAGTTCACATAGAAGGTATCCTTATCTCACCGTGAATCACGAAGCACAATTATAGGAGTTTGGTGTTGGTGATTCAAGGACAAGCTTGAGGAACTGACAATAGCGTGAGGATCAATGCAAACGCACCGAAGTGATGTTATATTGTACACTGAATTGTGGATGGAAGGGCTCGCTGATTTCTATGAAGGAAGTTTGGTTGTGGTTAAGAAAACGTATATAAGCTTTATCATATAGGAACAGAAACTTCAGAAGTATTCAAACTGATTTTGACCCATTATACAATATGTACTCCGAAATTGTGGATACTGTGTTGGTATCTCGGACGGTTTTAGGACATTTCGCCTCCGGACAATTCGCCCCCCACAAATCGCTTCCGGACAGATCGCCCCCAGGGACACTTCGCCCCCTGACGCTTCGCCCCTCAATATTACCTAGAATTTTTGGCATATTTGTAGTTTCTCTTCGTATATTGTATTTTACCTGCCGTATTCCATAGGTGTGATGTGCTAATCGAATAAAAAACACATGTGACCATTAATTTATAAAAGATTTATAATAAAATACTTATCTTTTTTGGGATTTTTTAATGGTGTACTTTAAATTATACAATCTAAACGTTTCGATAACACTTACAGTTATCTTCGTCAGTAGTAATGTTTGTTAAAAATTGTTAAAGATAATAATAATGTTTTAATTTTTCAAATTTGACAAAATTGTTTACTACATCTTTAACAATTTTTAACAAACATTACTACTGACGAAGATAACTGTAAGTGTTATCGAAACGTTTAGATTGTATAATTTAAAGTACACCATTAAAAAATCCCAAAAAAGATAAGTATTTTATTATGAGTGTTAATGGTGAAAGTTTACATTTTCATATAAAAGATTTATTTATTTATTTCAAACAGTTACAAACTAAAATGCAAAATTGTTGGCGATTCCTCTTAAATAATTTATAATATTTACTATCATTACCATAATCATTATTATTATTATAATTGCATATTACACATGTGCGAATCATTAAGGTAATCACTCATTAATAGATCATTAATAGATGTTGATACTGGCAATTAATGGGTCCTTAAGCACAATGTATGATTAAGATGGTATTATCATAATTGCACATTACACATCGCAATTACTTTGCAATAGGCATTGTATAGATAATAATATTGGAATATTATGAACTATATAGGTCCATTTTCTAATTACTTTAGTCAATGTTGGTATCGAAATTAATTTACAAGAAGCCTAAACAAATATGCAAAAATTGTAATCAACATTTAGGGGCAAAATGTCACAGGGGCGAATTGTGAGGGGCCAAATGTCCTCATCCCATCTCGGACGCTACAAAAGATGGGAAAATGTTTAAATGGGGAACGTTTTGGTCAATTATGTTGGGCAACAAGTACTTCTCCCATGCTGACTTTAACTTTTCTGTAATATTTAAAAACACTTAAATGCCCCATTTTTGAAAAATTTCTGAAAAACTTATATTCGGTTAAAACAGTTATGTAGCAAGTTTTTGATTCTGTTTTCTACATTTCTATTTTCTGGAAGCATCAGTACCTTTCTGTTCGTTATTTGATTTGTAGTACATCAAAAGACGGATGGATTCTTTATCAAAATATTTCTTCAACACAAATAAATGTATCGGTCATATACCGAAATCAAGTACAAAAAAAGTACCTATAATAGCTATACTAGTAGTTCCAATAAAAAAAATAAAGTTGTACTACTTTAGGTAATGTAGTATTACAGCAATAGTTTGTTACGTAAAGGTAATAATTCAAGTGATTTACATATTCACTTTTGGTTTAAGCTTAAACAGTTAACGAAAATTGTAATTATACGACAGCACCTAACTAATAGGCTATGAACTGCATATAACCCCAAGTCTTGTAAACCGTAGTTTATAGCTGGAGTGAAAATTAATTGCAGTGATCTGACCATGTAACTGTCATTCGAGATGTCTTGATGGTAACATAAATGTAGTAGCTTTTGTCAAGGTGCTCATCGTCACAGCAGACAATATTTGTAGTAGATTTATAGCTTATAGTAGATATCAGTAGTATAGTAGCGGAAGTTAGACAAATCGTAGGGATAGGAAAGAATTCGTGAAATGGATAGCCGACCCAACACCTTAGGGTACAGAGGAAATATAGAGAAGAACAAGAAGTAGATATAAGTTGTATATGACCATGACGTATAAGCTATCGGTACCACTCGATATGTTTTTTATTTCAAACCAAAAATGCTTATGGTTAGCAAGGGGGAAAACCTGAAAGGAACCGTAGAATATAAGGTCCCTAAAAATGAAGTGGATACTATAACGTACGTGACCTGATGGTCGATTTTTTGAATGTTGCATGTATGAGTCAATCCGGAATCTGTCCGATTTAGAATTTAATTATCGGGCGGAAAATACCAAAGAAACTGAGTATGAATTAAAAACTCCGAAAATGTTCTTTTTACCAATCACTTATGTATGTTCTAAAATTAACGGGAAAATTCTTCTACAACAGGCGAAATGCCATTTTCTAGTTACATTTAGTTGTACCACGAAAAAGAAAAAGGATTTTTAAATTAAGAGAAAATGTAATTAATTAAAGTTAGCTAATATTCATCAGTGTATATTTTTAACTTTATAACACTGAATAATTAAAATCATTTAAAGACGAAATATCGTAAATCGTTTTCTCCATTAGGTGGTTGGTTGGGTATGAAGGTATTCGGTTACTTTGAGAATTACACCCGCTTTGTTTCAACATTCTGAGCACTTCTGCCGCTAGTTTCTTTTTTCATTTCTATTGAGTGGATATCTCAACGCATTTTCTGCTGCTTTTTGGATTATTTGGGTTTGTAGTTTTACGATATTCTGACACCATAATTTAATCGTGGGTTGGATTGATTCGTGCTAATTTAGTACACTGTGGGATGGGTAGTGGATTTTAGAGCTACTTCGTCCTGATATTGTGTTGTAAGTCCAGTGTGCATATTTTAATATTAAATAGTGTGTAAATGGCGACAAAATTGTCATTTAGTTATTTCAGTTATTTTTTAGTGTTATTTCCATTATATTCTTCTCTAACTAATTCATCCCATGGTTTTAATTTTGCTAGGGATGATTAGTAACATGCAATGTAATGTTACTAATCTTAGTACTACGTATGCATATTTGGGACTTGCATAATTTGATTAACTGCTTTTTATTCCACATTCATACTGTTATAGTAAAATTTGTGTGAATATGCGTAATTTCACCCTAAATAAAATCGATACGTTACACCATTGACTCCTATATCACTCGTATTGGATATTCTCTATTTAATTTATATTTTCAAACTCTACGAGAATAATTAATTATATAACTCATAGCCGTATACATTTATTTACTTATTTCTACTTTGTACACTGACATAATTATATAGCATCTACCTTAAATTTTATTACTACGCCATCTAGCGGTAATACATAGAACCAAAAATTATAATAAGATTTTCGAAAAAAATCTAGTTAATTGAAAAGCACGTGCTTGATTTTTTTAACGCCTGATATTAGTTAAACAACTGAAATTAAATTGGGAAATAATCCAACGCACACTCTTTTGAGTAAGGGATTATTGTACAATCCTTTTTCAACGAGAGGTAAAGTTTTTCTTCGTAACATCTGTCGTAAATGTGATAAGTGGATTAATTTGTTACAGTTTTGAAGTTATATGTTTATATTGAGCTCATCTACTCGCTGCCGAATTTTTGACATCAACCTTCTCGACACCCTGTCTAACTATGTTTCAAGTTCAGTCAATTGATTAACTGAGGTGTAAGGGTCAAACTTATATAAATTCGTCTCATGCCAGCTTTGCCTTTCAAAAATTATGTTTCCACGCTATGTTGAAACTACGTGTTTTTTTTGTGGATACACTTTTCCGTTAAGAATTTTGATCTTTTACAGGTGTTAGCTTCTTCACCTTTCACATCATTAATCTTCATAGGTTCAGTGATATTTTGATTGCCATTTTTTTGCTGTTGTAGATAACATGTTTAGGTGGTTTTTTGAACACACCGTTGTTGCGTTATCAGCAATCTGCGGTTTAAAGTCTTTTGTATTATTAGATAATTCAATTTGTTTTAATAACGATGAGATTGTTAAATTTTGAGTATTAATCAATATAACTATCTCAATAACTACTGCTTTATGTAATTAATTTCTGTTTCATAAATATTTATAAGTACGTTATTGAGTTTTCCCATACGCACACCATAATTGCACCAGACGACAATTCCGATTTGCTGGCTGTCGTAAATATAACAGGGGGTGCCTTTTTCAAGCGAACCAAACAGCCCAGTCAGAGAATTCCGATGCTGATATAGACAATAACCGAAAACACAGCAGGAGAGTGGACGAATCCTGAGTATTCGGTTTAAGCTCCAGAAATAAAGTACGATATTTTATCGTGCAAAGAAGAAACCAGGCCACATTAATTCCTATCATCGGAGTCCGTTCTTTATTCCGACGAGTAGCCAACATACCGCTAACTACAGGAATCGGGCTATGAACGACTGTGAACTACCAACATAATTACGTTGACCGGGATACTAGAGCTTATACTCAGTTGATGGAAAAAAATGGCTAGATGCAAAGTTATTAATCATGAAAAAAATGCGCTCTGTCCTCCTAATCAACTGCAAGGCCATTTGGACTATTAGATAAGGAAAATCGCCCGAAAAGACCACCCAAACTAGTTTATTACGTTTTTGGAGGATATTCTTCTTTTTCTTTCTTGTATGTAATCTGTAAATATATACCTAGCGTTGACTGCCTACAATTTTTATTTCTTAATGTGGTAAACGGCTCTTAAATTTATTGAAACAATGTAAACCGCACGTTATATTAATGGTTTAGTTAACGGTAGAACGCACATTCAACTGTAGACCGCACGTTAGAGTAGCACCAAGTCAAACACCACAGGACAACAGTAAATACTGAAACGAAGTAAAGATCAATAGTCACAACGTTCCATTACTTCTTAGCCTAACCTTAATTTAGATAAATTCAAAGAAAATATTGTTGCACTTATTTCTAAAAATTAGACATTTCATTATGAGTAACTGAGACGTCTTTTATAAATTTAATAATCAAATGTATAGTAAAACAATCACTAATTAACATGTTTTAATTCACTAAATTGTACTAAGTCAAACTAACGTTCATGAATACATATCTCAATCAAATTTTAGTGGTACCCAAAAGTTTTTGCTTGAACTTCAAAACATTAATAAATGTACTGAACGTTTAAAGGTTGCCAAATTTGCTGAATTGTGGTCAACAATTATTAATTATTATAATTGTTTGTTTTATTCAGTGCCCTAGCTTAACCAAGGCCAATTTAAATAAGCCAAGTCACATTTACAATTAAAAATGTGTCAGATATAATTCGGTAAATCAATGATGAGATACACTTTTCCCGTAAATAATTTCTACAGATCCTAAAATTTTATTTAAAATCATTAACCCTTTAATTGACAATGGATCTTTAAAGATACGTTCAACAAAAATTCCAAATCCCGTTTCCCAGACATAAGTTGTTGCTATCTCTGAAATGCATCTTCAAGCATGCACTGTTTGAAGTGTATGAAGGTGCCACCATATCTGAAATCCACTGAACTGTTGTCATTTCAACTACTGTGATAGATTTAACGGTCTTGTGTGTGCTTTGCCTTCATCGTGTTTTCTTGTGCTTCATATACCTGTTGGTAGATGTATTAGTGAGGAAAAAAGCGTTGCTAGCGCAAAAAATGTGTTTGGAACATTTGTATGCATTGACTGTTCCCAAACTTCCAGTACCTTTTCACTAGTCAGACTTAGATTATTATGTATCTTAAAAGATACAATGCCAAATTTCTTTGATGAGAACATTTCAAGGTTATGTATCTTAAAAGACACACTGCCAAACTGCTAGAGGAGAACATTCTAAGGTTATTTTTATTTTTTTGTCTAGAAAATGAAGAGGAATTTGTTTCTGTACTCAAAACGTATATTGCCAATTATTGCAATATTACCTGCTGTCGGTTCGGTTGAGTCTGATGAAGATGACTTGATAACTCCCAGATCTCATCCAATGATAATCCTAATTTGGGCAATGCTTGCCCCGTTGGTCAGTACAATGCTTCCCAGTCTTCGAAACTTGGCATGTATGAAATGGATATACATACGCCCCGTAGCTTGTGGTAGCACCCAGCCCAGTTGAACAAACCTTAGCATTTGACAATGAAAAGTCATTCACAAGGAAAAGATAGGCAATCAAACGCGAACCAATGGATTTTTGTTTTCGTTCTGAAGATTTTGAGCGCCATGTTGATATACCTGAAAATGTTTTCCAGGATACTCCCACTGAAGGTGGAATCACGCATATCCTACTTCCAGCACTATTTCAAAGCAGACGTTATACAGCACATTGCTGAGTTATATTCTGCGCAGCGTACATGCACATCAGTAGGAACAAGATTCCAAGAGATGAGATCCTTCATAGGCATCGAATTACTAATGAGCGTTATCGAAATGCCGTCGTATTGCGATTTTTGGTCGTAAACATATCGATACGAACAAAAGGCCTGTGTGATATCTCTCAAACGTTATGAGGCTCTACGCCGTCAACAATGAAGAAGACAATGGATCAGATAGATATTTGAAAGTGCGGCCAATGTTAGACGATGTACGTCTCAATTGTTTATCCGAAGAACAACGTTTTTCAATAGATATAATGATGGTGCCATATAAGCGCACACGATCAGGGAGTCGTCGACAGTATTTACGGAATAAACCAAAGAAATTGGGATTGAAGTTCTTCGTCCCTTGTGGGATTAGTGGTATTGTTTACGATTTTATTGCCTACGGTGGCAAAAATAGACTTTTACTGCATGATTTATCAGAGCTGGATACTCTAGAATAGGCAGAAAAGCTGTTATTGCATGATGCTATTCAATTCACAACAAACCAATGAAAGTATTTTACTTCGATAACTGGTTTATTTCGTTAGAAGTGTTAGTTTATCTAAGAGGAGAGCTTGGTATTCTTAGCCTTGGAACAATTCAAAAAAATTGGCTTCGTGAATGTAATCTGATTTCTGACAAGGCGCTTCTCAAAAGGCGATGCTGTAGTACTGAAGGAGTTTGTGACAACGGCACAAAAATCAGGGCAACTAAATGGGCTGATAAGAAATGCGTTCAGCTGATGTCTTTCTTTTCACCTACCACACATGTATCCCACGTAAAACGATTTTGTAAGTAACAAAGGAATATAGTGGATATTCGATGTCCGTAAATAATTTTAGATTACAAACAGTATATGGGGGGGGGGGGGGGGTTGGATTCAGTAGATATGTTGATTGCCAATTAAAGGGTTAATATGAACTTTCGCAATGATATCAGGTAAATAATTACTTACATACGAGTAAATGGCAATTGTAGCCTCAATATACTGGTATTTAAATTTAAAAACAGTGTATTGTAATATCAGTGCGGAAAGGGGATTATTGCAAAATGAGTATAAAAGTTGGACCACGAGATCAGCGAGTGCTCCAATTATACGAATTTTGCAATGGGCATTTCCGCACGTGTGTTACATACTACTTTTTCTACGAAAGTTTAAGATCAAAGATTGGTGTAAATTATTATAAGTTTTTGTTATGAACGAATAAGTTCAAAAGTAAATATGTAATTAAAAATTATTATTAAGTTTTAAATACACAAATAGAAAGTTTACCTCGAGTAGGATTTGAACCTACGACATCCATTTTGCTAGAGTAGCGCTCTAATAATTTTTAATTGGTATCAATTTTTCATTGATTTAAAATAAATGTCAATTAATTGAAACGTCAAAAAATTAAGTATCACTTGTCTCTAGTAACTTGCAGTTTATAAAATAAATAAGTGAAATAGCTTAATTGTAATGATGGATTCTGATAGTGAAGAGGTGATGAATACCCCACCGGCCATTACATCCGCAGTTACGTCAAATTTACTACCCCAAAATTCCAAAAAAAGGTACGAAAAAGAAAGAAAATGTTTTGTAGATTGGTGCAAAAATAGAAATGTTAAGCAGTACACTGAAAACGTATTACTCGCTTACTTTAAGGAAAAATTAGAAGGACTTAAGAGTTTCACACTGTAGTCAATGTACTCTATGCTAAGAAGTACATTGATTTTACAAGCTAACGTGGATATTTCAAAATTCGTTAAGCTGCAGTCGTTTTTAAAACGTAAATCTGCAGGTTTAAAATCGAATAAATCACGAGTTCTAACAAGAGAGCAAATTATTACATTTTTGGGATAAAGCACTTGATGAACATTATTTAATGATGAAAGTAAATAGGAACTTATTAAATTTGTAGGGAATGCCTATCAATTATATTCTAGGTCGCATTAATACTAGGATAGCAGGAGCCTGCCTTAGGGATGAGTTAACCACAATGATGGTGAACGATATTGAAGAACAAGATACAATTTTACTCGGAAGTTCAGAGGACATTGTTTTCGCCGACACTGCTTGCAAATTCTGGTGCAGACCTATTAAGTCTTAAACGTCACGGGGGATGGAAATCTTCAATGGTAGCAGAGGGTTATATAGACGATTAGGTTCGAGGTAAGGTTGAAGTGTCCAAAAAAATAATTGGTAATGTTTTTGATGATCCGTGCACGTCGACTTCATCTTCAATGCAGCATATTGGGTGCGCATCTATAATATCAGTCCAAGACCACGAGGACATATCTACTAAAGTTTTAGGTGTTCCAGATTCTTCTCCATTGAGTGGTGGAGTTAATTCAGTTACTAAATCTGTAGTTCCAGGTGTTAATATAAACAATTCTTCAGGATATACAATTAATATTCATATTAATAAATAAGTTATGAGTTTTTTTAAGTTTGTAGTCTATTAAGTATTAAAATTGCACTCGTATTTCACATTTCTAATTAGAGTGTGGAAAGTGAATGCGGAAAGTATTTTCCGCACTCCTTATGACAAATTCCTACTTTCAAGGTTAAAGTTTATCCCAGAAAACGTGTCTTTCAACACGAGTAGAAAAAAATGTTTTTATACTAAAGGCATGTGTTACTTCATATGAAAATTTCATGAAATCAACAATATCTTTAATAAATTCGCACTAATTTTGGGCACAGCTTTAATGAAAAACAGTAATAAAGTTATATACAACGTGTCCCAGATAACATTTCCAGCATGGGGATCTCGCTTATTATAAAAGATACAGATTTGGTTAAATTAGATGAATTATTCCTAAGGATTAGTGAAATTATAGGACACTCTCCAATTTCCAAATTTGCATGTATTTTAAGACTTATGGCAAGAAAAAGAAAAATGTCGAATTTCTTTTTCTTGTAATATCTTTTTTGTTATATTAGACATATAAATTTTATTTGCACTTTCTTAAGATATTTTTTATGCAGAATTTAAATATCAATTTGGATTTTTATTTGCACTTTCTATTTTTTAGTTTCAACCCCTAAATTAAATTTTTCTTATGGAACGACAAGTCGGCTTTGAAATAATTGATTATGTTTTTTTATCCTCTTTACAATGATATAGCACATGTACTATCTATTTTTAAAAACAACAAAGAAAATTAAAAAAAATGTATTTTATTAAAGACTCTAACAATAAGCAGGCCGTGAAACATAAAAACACAATGGAATTTAATGTCACCTAAAAATTATTCGTTCCAGAATATTTTTGTGTCAAACATGGCTTTATTTACTAATACTGAAAACTTTGATATGTTGAGTTGTTACATCTTGTCTCATAAAAACAGTTTAGAGGCTGAACGGATGTACTTGAGGCTGTATCCTGAAAGAAGGCAGCCCAGTGCTCGTACGTACAGAAATTTGGTAATTAATTTAAAAGAATATGGTTCATTTTCAAAACCTACTAGAAATCCTAAATTACGGAATGAAGATGCAGAACTAAATGTATTACAATCAGTTATTGAAAATACTTCAACATCTGTTAGAGAAATTGAACATAACACTGGTATTTCGAAAACTACATCACACAGAATTTTAAAACGTCACAGGTATCATCCGTATAAGCACACCATTCTGCAGGGACTTAGAGATGGAGATCAGGGGAGAAGATTACAATTTTGCCAATGGTATGTTAATCAATGTGAGAATAACGATAATTTTCCAGCTACGATTTTGTGGTCTGACGAAAGCAGATTTACAAATAATGGCCTTTTCAATCGACACAATGTTCACTTTTGAGACCGTGAAAATCCTCACGTTGTTAAGGAAAGTTGGCATCAAGTGAGATTTGGTTTTAACGTCTGGTGTGGCATTTTAGCCGCTAAACTTATTGGGCCCATATTTTTTAACGAAACATTAAATAGTGAAAGGTATTTGAATTTACTACAAACTGATTTAGAAAATAAACTTGATGATTTATCACTGATTGAGAATATTAACATCTGCTTCCAACAAGATGGCGCCCCACTCCACAATTCAAACATCATCAGCGAATATCTTAATAATCGGTTTCCAAATTCATGGATTGGTAATCGAGGGCCAATTTAATGGCCACCCAGATCTCCAGACTTAACGCCCTTGGACTTTTTCCTTTGGGGCTACGTAAAAAATCGAGTGTATGTGCAAACATTTGAGAATGCCGAAGATCTTCATGAAGCTGTTCTTGCAGCATTTGGTAGCATTAAACGCCAAAAACTACGCAGAGCAATTACGTCGACACTACGCAGGGCACAATAATGTTTAGAATGGAATGGTCAATTGTTTGAACATCTTTTATAATTGGATAATTATCTCCAATACTATTACCTGCTTAACTCTTGTTGTTATCTATTATTTGTCGTTTTCTCATGTTTCACGGCCTACTTATTGTTAGAGTCTTTAATAAAATACATTTTTTTAAATTTTCTTTGTTGTTTTTAAAAATAGATAGTACATGTGCTATATCATTGTAAAGAGGATAAAAAATACGATCAATTATTTCAAAGCCGACTTGTCGTTCCATAAGAAAAATTTAATTTAGAGGTTGAAACTAAAAAATAGAAAGTGCAGATAAAAATCCAAATTGATATTTAAATTCTGCATAAAAAATATCTTAAGAAAGTGCAAATAAAATTTATATGTCTAATATAACAAAAAAGATATTACAAGAAAAAGAAATTTGACATTTTTCTTTTTCTTGCCATAAGTCTTAAAATACATGCAAATTTGGAAATTGGGGAGTGTCCTATAATTTCATTAATCCTTAGGAGTAATTAATCTAACTTAACCAAATCTGTATCTTTTATAATAAGCGAGATCCCCACGCTGGAAATGTTATCTGGGACACGTTGTATAGTTAATAAGTAATAAAGTTTGGAGAAAGACAAAATAGAACCTAAACCCAAATGCAACAATGTATTTCCGTAAACATTAAATGTAAAATTTTTTGTATTAAACGGTTTATGAAATGTACTTTTTAATAACATAACTAGCTGTGTACAAGAAAAAAAAATTGCTCAGCATTATTAATACGGAGGCCCTTAAAATTGCGATCGTATGTTAAGATAACTCTTACTAAAGACAAATAAAAACGTTTAACTGTAATCGTCAAAAAGGAAATCACAAAAAATTTGAATTACTATATAAGATACAAAACGTAGAATTTAGTTTACACGAGATCATCACAAGCAACGATATATTACAATTATTTCTGCAAATGGACTTTTTGAAGTTACCATAAAGTACCGTCATTATAATTAAAAATTATTATTAATTTTATTAAATACATAAATAAAAAGTTCACCTCGAGTAGGATTTGAACCTACGACCTGTACTTTGCTAGAGTACCACTCTAACCAACTGAGCTATCAAGGTAGAAGCCCCAATCTATGTAAATTTTGTATTTATGTATGTAGAACTGATGTAAATTCTTTCATTATATTTTTGTGTGCTTATTTTTAATTATATAGCTCCATCTAGATTTTTGATTAAAGTATACTATTGCACACCGCCATGTAAGTACATAAATAAAGTACGGCTTACGAGTTTTCGATATTGTGTTAAACAAGGTTACATACACATAATATTAACCCTATTTCACTGTTTACTGTTATAAATAGCAGAATAAGTAGGTACACTATTAATAAATGTGGATAATTACGCGAGGATTTTCAACAAGTTTTTAATATAACACAAATTTACATTGAGATTTAGAATTTAACTTAATCATACTCGTACACCCTAAAGATATAACGTAGGCACCAGCAGTAAAATACCATCTACACTATTTTTTAACGTGTATTAATTATTACAAACTAAACTCTGTTCTATTTTTCAGTTATACGAAGGAATGAATAAGGTATGTATTACTTATACTTTTCCTTTTACCTAATAATGCATGAACAATTGAAAATTAAATGAAAAATAATTATTTAGTAACACTAATGTTTTAACTGCAATATAATTACACAATTTCTATTATACAGTTATTTATTTCTCTATGCGTTTCAGTACAACATGTATCATTATCGAGAGAAAGTATATAAATAAAAAAACAAAGTAGCTATTGTAACATAAAAAAGATAAGGTATTTTATGTTTCTGTTTTGTGAAGTCATAAGGTGATTATTTACTAGTAAATTTTTGGCATAATTTTATTGTCTCTTTGTTTATATTTATTTATAATGTGTTCTTTGTATTTAACATCAAATCTCTTAAGCGTTTGTTCAATATAAATAGAATTACAGAATGTGCAGTTTAATTTATAATTTCAAAATGTGGTTAGTTGAATATTTCGCGTTAAATAAGCATTAAAGAAATTGGTACTAGTTTTGAAACCTACTCTATACTTATTGTTCTTTGTAATATGTTACCTACTTTTTCTGATATTTTTCCAAAATATGAAATTGACTTGTATTCTGTCAGTTCTGTGTTAACTGGGTTTCTGATTTTTAACCAGTGTCCATTATATTTGAAATTGTAACCATTTGCTTGTGCAATTTGTTTTATAATTGATATTCCTTTATTGAAATTTGTTTGGTTTAATACTAATGACATTGCTCTTATGTTTTTCGTGGTGACATAACCCGTTTAGAATTGTAATGTCTGTATGAGTAGGATTTCTGAATATGGAGAACTCAAACTTGTTCTGTGTATTAAGTTTTGTGGTTAAATCTAGAAAATTAAATTTAAAATAGAAATCGAAACATTCCATTAAGAATTTTCACAATAAACTATAAAACATAAAATTACCACTACATAATATGCTTGTAATATTTTTATTTAATAATGTTGAATTAGTTACAAGAATGGAGGTAATTCAATTACTTGATCTCTGTTCTTGGATGTCTGCTTAATAATAATATTTATCTACAAAAAAAAACGGCAGTCCAATTTTGTCCATTTTAGCTAATATCTTTATGGATAATTTAAAAGATCAAGTTTTTGAATTAAATGTTTCTGATGAGATTGTATTTTAGCTTTGTTATGTTGATGATATTTTAGCATATTCTAATAGTTCATCAGTTTTCATTGATGAGCTTTAATTAATATTTACAATTTATTTATTCAATCAAGACATCTTAAAACTTAATTAATAAACCCTTTAATGATTCGTCTTTTACAATATTACACCTACAGTAAACATAACAAAGATACTGCTAATATCGAATTTCTAGTTAATATACGTTGTCTCACCCTTAAACAGGTTCCGTCAATATGGCCGCCGTTTTAACGTCACTAAGTGCACGTAACATCCATATATAATATCATTATTAACCAACTTAACAATTTCTTTTTAAATATATTAATACTTTCTGTTTTCTTAATATCTAGTGATAACTCGTTATAAGTAACTACTCCCTTATCAAAAATAGAATGTTTTGTGCTCTTTAAATTTAGACATTTCACATAAAAATCATTTCTATTTCTCATCTCGTATCGTAACTATGCACTTCCGATCTTTTTTTTTTATAAAAGCATTTAAATAACTTGGTAACTGTCTCTCATCTATTTCGTAAATAAAAACTCAAACATCATACAAAATGTGGCACCTAACATTTAACAAATCTATTTTCCCCAACATATCGGTAACTCTTAAGTATGCATTTGCATTTAAAACTGCTCTTATACCACGATTCTATACTACCACCAACATATCAATTAAAGAACTATTGCCACGCAATAACAAAGAATTACAAAAACGTATGTGTGGTATAGCAATTGAAGTAAAAACAGATTCCTTAATCTACACATAATACCAACCTTCTTTGCTAGTTTTTTTTCTACATACTGCGCATATTTATTAAATTTAAGATCACAGTCAATAATTACCCCTAAATACTTGAAACTATCTACTCACTGTATCACATCCTTTCCTATATCTATCCCATATGTTTCAAACTTATTCCCTATGTATATACATTTAGTTTGCTTAGTATTCAGACTTTGTTTCAATCTGAACAATTGGAATATATATATATATATATATATATATATATATATATATATATATATATATATATATATATATATATATGAAGAACATCGTCTACAAATAGATGCAAGTTAGTTTTATTTACAATGTTTGGTAACTCGTTTATATACAAAATGAATAATAGCGTTTCCAGTTTGCTACCTTGAGGAACACCAAATACTACATCATTAAGATTCGAACATACATCATTAACTTTAACATATTGTTTTCTGTTTCTTAAATAATCTTCTACCCACTTAATCAAATTTCCTCTAACCCCATTAGCTATATAACTTTTCTATTAATTTATCTCTACTGACAGTATCAATGGCTCTTTCAAAATCTAAACATTTCTCAATAGTACCATTTCCCTGATCTCTCCCCCTTTTCCATGATTCTACCACTAGTTGCACAACGTCTCAGTAGAATGCCTAAGCCTAAACTCTGACTGATACACTGTCAAAATTTCATTTTTATTTACATGTTACATCGACTCATCAAAAATAACACTCTAAAATCTTATCAACTAAAGGTAACACATTTACTGGACGAAAATCAGATATAACTATACTGTTTGGAACTTTAAGAATTGGTGTGATACATGATACACCTCATCGCACATTTAACAACCCTTCCTTTGCAACATTTTTTAATTTTCTCATAACCCCATCCAGGCAAACCTTATTCACAGCAGGAACCTCTATTAACACTTATAATTTATTTCATGCTACCTATAAGTACTAATCGGGTCCGGAATTGCCATTATAATCTCCTCGATACTTTCAACATAACACTTATTTAATCTATTTAGCTTTTCTAGACTTTCATGCACTACCTTCCCGTTGAAATCCATAGCTCTGATTTCATTACAATTTTAAACCTTCAATAAGTGCTTCAAATCTTTTCACATTCTACTAGGGTCCCCCACCCCGCTATCTATACTATTCACGAAATATTTCAGTTTTACCTTCCTAAGTACCATTAAAAATCTATTTCTCTTTAACTTGTACTCTTCCCAAGCCCTACCAACCTCAGCACTTTCTCTCCCTTCCAACGACTTAATTAATCTAAATTTTTGGTATGAGCGTATCCCTTTCTTTCCTCACAATTTTTATTTACATCTTAACATAAAATTTCCACTAGAGAAGGAACAACATAGAGTCATTTACCCTATAGAGTTAAACATAACACTTAACACATGTAACAAGTTTGAGTTCTACATATTTAGAAAACCTACACATACAGACAATTCCAAGTGATTCATATCACTATAAAACACATATGTTAGCTGGATGTAGTTCATTAGTACATAGAGAAAGATCATTACATTAAACCAATAAAATTTCAATAAAGACTTATTGATTATAAAACAAACTGCACAATTGCTCAATTTCAAATACAATCGACACTTGAGCTCAAAAACCAAGAATATAAATTGTCTACCAAAAACGTTTATCCAGTTAACACAAAACCGACAGAAAATAAATACATATCAGTTTCATATTAGGGAAAGTATCAGAAAAATTAGCTCACATATTACGAAAGAACAAGTAGTACTGTAGGTAGCGGACCGCGAAAATTTTATTATTGCAACAAACATTTGTTAAATCGCAATTGTTATCGCGATAGAAAAGTTAATGAATGGGGTTTAACATATTTTATTAAATATTAAGTTATTATTTGATCATGGTTTTCGGGATATTTTATTTTTGTAACTAATATTTAGCTAAGGGTTGGAAAACGTGTTTGAGGTCTAACTAGCAGGTGTACGCTTAAAAGCTGTTTTACTGAAGGGGCTTAACGAATTATTGGAAATTCTTAGGCGCACATTCTTTATGTAAACATGTCACTAGTTTAGTAAATAATTACGTCAGTACACACTGCAATCAAAGACGTCTTTGTTTGGTACGTTGAAACTTGAGACCTAAATGTAGCGCTTGCTATGGACGAGTGCATATTTTTAAAATTAAGCTGTGTCGTTCAATAATTAATATGAAACTGTTCCAACATAATAATTTTTTCTTTTTTTTTACTACTTTTGAAAGAAGGTAGTGAGGGTTAGAGTGTCGACGGAGCCAGCTCGATTTGGTTAATTAAATTTATATTTAAATTAAATTGTAAACAGTTTGTCTTTAATATATTTCTTGCGTGTACATTTCTTTTGAATTAACCAACGCTGATTTGTCTTTCCTCGCGGGTGTTAGTTTTAATGTGTTTTTCCAATATTAATCTATAAATAACAGTCACCCTTTTTGAAGTTAAACCGTGTATGTTAACGATTTGTGTCTGTGATCAATTAAAGGAATATATATTCAAGTGTAAATAGGTACTTTTATATAAATTACGGCTGGCAGCAAATAATTCTACAAGCATATATAACGTATTAAAAATCGAGAATTGCCTAGCAAGGGTATCTCATTCGCACGCGGGCTCATTAAGCTGAAATCTGCTAAAATAAAAGACAGTACAAGGCTCCCTCACTCTTCTATTTCTGTGAATTGGCATTGTTGTTTGTTGCTTATATTTGTATCTGTGCAGAGGTGGGCCTGGAGAACGGGTAACTAATTGTAACGGGCAATTGCCAAGTGGTTACATACTCCCGGTTCCGGATGACCATTAAACATCTCAAATTTTATTTTTATTGTTGTATAGATGAATGTGTAACCTGAGAAATGGGCGCTGTATTTTTCTAACGCAATCAACCTTATATATCGGTCACGATGTTATGATCTATTTACAACTTACCCTTGTAAGGCTTTGTTTTAATGACCTTTTTTGTCAGTTTTTGAAGTAGAAATGTTTACCTACGAACTAATTTCTCTTTATATATAATTTATTATAATTTTACGTATGTATTTTGTGCTTTAGGAGTCACTAAACAATTGTGTACGTGTAAATTTCTTGTCCATTTTCTTTTGTCCTGGCATTTACCTTATCACCTGTGCTATTTTACTGTTGTTGTATTTTATATGTACCGTAATTTGCATTATTGTTTTATGTGCTTATTTACTTAAAGATTGGCATGATTGGTTTTAAAGGGCCACATGTTTGGTTCTACGATTTTTATACTGATTATTTATGACACAATTGTGAGTGTGACTACAGGGTTTTTTTGTGTTTATGTGTAACTAACCGGCTTTGTATTTATATTTCTCTTAAAGTTATAATTCTGTACGCACTTTACCTGATTTAGTGATGTTTTTGTTATATATCTAACTCTTTCATTGTTTTTTTTTGTGTTATTTGATTTATTAATGTACTTGTACAATTATTTATTTCTGAATAAAGTGGGTATTATTGGTGGTTCTTTCCCACAATAGTACAATTACGGGCTGAACCACCATTGCGCAAAGCTCGTTAATCTTAATTTGACTAAAAAGATACTTATCTCTTTTGGGTTTTTTAATGGTGTATTTTAAGTTATACAATCTAAACGTTTCGATAACTCTTACAATTATCTTCGTCAGTAGTAGTTGAAAAATTAAAACATAAACATCAGCCTGCTATCAACATAACAGTTTGAGAAACGTACAAATCCAATTATAGAATTAAATTTTAGTAAAGAATTACTAGGTCATTAAAAATTAAATATTGTTGAACTGTCTTTAAGACAGTTTAACTACATTTAATTTTTTACTGTCTTTAAGACAGTTTAACAATATTTAATTTTTGCTGACTTACTTATACTATAGTAAAACTAATTCTATAGTTGGCTTTATACGTTTCTCAAACTGTTATGTTGATAGCAGGCTGATGTTTATGTTTTAATTTTTCAACTTTGACAAAATTGTTTACAACATCTTTAACAATTTTAGATATTGCTACTGACCAAGATAACTGTAAGTGTTATCGAAACGTTTAGATTGTATAATTTAAAATACACAATTAAAAACCCCAAAAGAGATAAGTATTTTATTATGTGTGATAATGGTGGAAGTTTACATTTTCATATTTAATTTGGGTAGTTTCATTTTTTACCGACGTCACATGATACAACACTAACCTCATCCAGCCTATCTAATTCAAATAGCACAACGTACCTACCACTAGACAGCCAATTCGTTTGATCAGATTTGAGGTTTGCGAGTAATTGAATATCAAACGTGTAAATAAATTCTGATGTTCTAATTATTGTCAGGAAAGTCAAAGTAAGGCAAGCAATTAATTTTGGTAATAGTAACATTATTGTCAGTAAAGTCAAGCTAAATCACTTAGAGATTGTTTTGTTCTTAAATTTGCATTATTGCAAACAAGTTTAAATTACACTTTTCAAGATAGGGTACCTGGGGGACGCTACAGTACAAAGTAGCTTTCAAAGCTAATACCAATTCTCTTAAATGCTATTTAATGCGAAAGGTTCAACAAAGGACGTTTTGAATTTTATAAACTGAACTGCACATTCTGTACTTCTGTTTATATTGGACAAACGTTTAGGAGTAGATAGTTTAAATATAGAATTATAATTTATATCAAGTTTATCATGTTGTATTGGAACGCGTATAGAAATATATTATATAAAGGAAATTGAGGAATTATATTGTATTTAAAGCACTAGTGCTATTAAATATGGAATTCGCAAAGTAAGGTTGAAGAATATGTATTTAGTTATTCAATATTTATATGTACGGTTATATTGTATTATATTAAGTTAGGTTCTTAATTCGTTGTTTGTTTATTTTGCAAAATTGCCTTAAAGTAACATTATACAATTTTTCAAGAAAAAACAAAAATATTTCTAGTGGTCTAAAGACTTCGTAAGTAGAATAAAGCGGTCGAGAAATGTTCTTAAAGGCTTGAGTAAACTCTAGATACGTTTGCCATGTTGTACATGTATATTTTTAGCCGTATGCAAAAGAAGATAACACATCGCGTCCTGTAAATGCATGGAACTCTCTTAGCGCCATGATTCTCCCTTTTCACCCCATTTTCTTTGCTAGTGGATTCTAATGTATTTTTATATGTGAAAATGTAAACTTTCACCGTCATCACACATAATAAAACACTTATCTTTTTTGAATTTTTTAATGGTGTATTTTAAATTATCCAATCTAAACGATAACACACAGTTATCTTCGTCAGTAGTAATATCTGTTAAAATTGTTAAAGATGTAAACAATTTTGTCAAAGTTGAAAAATTAAAACATGTTTTAATTTTTCAACATTGTCAAAGTTGGTCAAATTCCGTTAAGTTGGCTTACGTTAATTCAAAAAAGAAACCAACAACCGTTCGAGCATAAACTTTCGAACATCCAACTTTTAATTGATCCATAGCTAAGTTATCACGGGACCGTCGACATTTTCTATTATAATTCTAGAAACAACAAATGTGTTACTCAAATTTTAGAAAGCATACACGTTGCCAACACTTTGAAAAGAGAGACTTCGTTGCTTAAGTTGCCTAAAAATTTATCGATTTACCGGGTAATACTGACTTTAATTCAAAATAACGCTTTACATGCATCGTTGTTCTCTGGCTCATCCCTTAAATCTCTTTGGTGTATAAAGGTTCCACAAAAAGTCAAAGCTCTGAGTACTTTGTTGTTCAATCTCCTACATAGGTGTTGCTAGAATTAGTTTGTAGGTACTCGGAAAATATTTTTTAAGAACGTAAGGAAATACCTTAAATTAACACTGTACCGTTGTATACAATACACTCACAGTGTATTGTGTACATAGAAAATTACTCCAGCTTAAAAAATTCTAGTAAAACATTCACAATTGCCGGCTTATTACGGTGCCTTCTTTCTCCTAAACACAATCGGGGTGGTGGAGCAGTCTAATTTTTGTATTCGCTAACAGTTAAATGTTTAAAATATAGATTGATGTCGCATTCTAACGTCTATTAGCATCCTGAGCCTTCGATTGTTTAATTCGCTTTCCAAAAAGAATTGTTATTAGAAGGAAATCAAAAGGGTTAATAAGTTTATCGTTTTCAGCCAGGTTTCATCTAAAAGCTTTTTTCTCTCCCAATGCGTTTAATCATTCCACTGCTGAATGATCTCCAACAGTTTGTAACTCTATGGTTTTTCAGTCAATTCTTGAAACGGATTATGAAATTCAATAAAACTCAATCTTAGTGAGTTAACGTTTTAAATTAATTGATTTTAGAAGGACTGATATTGTTTGAAATTTTCATCTTCAGTAAGATTTTTATCACAGAAACTGGTTAAACAAACGGCATCCTTAAAGCCAATGAGTTCTGTGCTACTAATGCATTATGTGAGTCTGGACAATCTCAAGTGCGGAAAAATGTCGTATTGTTCACTTAACTAAAAAATTTCCATTTTACATCTCTTTAAAGATGTCTGCTTCTTGAGAAGAAAGGTTTGTTAGGTTTGTTAGGTTACACTGTTTAAATGGTTTATAATTGACAAATTTTCTGGAACGTACGAATGTTAAAGTTAGCGTTTTTAAAAATGTAAGGAATCCTTCTGCCTACACAGTAACACAGTAACACTATAACTGAAGAGACATGAGTCACCTTCAAAACAGATTTAGCTAAAACTTCTCTTAAAAGTGCGGCATTTACGATTGCAGTAATTCAGCCATATCCATTAACCAATAACACATAATGAACCTTGTTCGATGTGAAATAGAGCAAAGAAGCTAGTAAACTTCGCTTCTCCATAAATATCTAGCTATGTCCATTGGCAAAAAGGGGATGGTCTAGATCTACATAATGTAACGAAATTTTTTTGATGATTTAAGATTTAAGTGTTTAAATCAACTAATTTCAAGCGTGGCGCAACATTGAAATGGATTAGGATACTTTGAAAAAACGTGGTAAAAGGAAACAAATTGCAGGGATCTCCAATAAAACTTAACGATTCTGGTAACTGCGCTTTTCCCCAGAATTTTCTACAGTCGGCAACTGAAAAATGGACATACTTGTATCATAAAATGAATAACCAGATGTTGCAATTGTTAAATTATGATCGACATTATAAAATGCTGCCACAGTAAAGACAATTTCTCGAAAAATCTTTGGACAGAATGCTTCTTTATCGTTCGCACGTGTGACAAGTGAATTACACCGTAGTAATCAACAAGATCTATTTTTTAATCAGGCGCTGAAAATAAATATTTCTCTAGGGTGCATGGTGTCTATCTTGGTTTTGCTTTGGGTTTATCCACACGTCTTGAGAGCGATGCAAATAGACAAATAATGTTCATGATCCTTGGTATGGCCTACAATGTTTTCTGTAGCCGTTGTTACACGATTAAACCTCACAAGGGTTCGCGTTGCGTAATAAATAAGCGGATAGTCGGATAAATTTGTCGAAAACGTGAAACAATGCAAAAACCTTACACTTACCATACCATACAACACATAATCGATAAAAACACGTCACTGGAGCAAATATGATTTGAGTTTTCTGTGGAATTTTACTTAGGCTTGAGATTTTATCAATTCTTGGATGAACACTGAAAATAAAGCAAATACTTGCTCTGTAAATAAATAACTTAATTCTTAGCATAAAATTCGAAAAGTTCGGTTTAAATTAATAAATTGGATTAAAGTATGAATCACTAAATTTAATTAGCCTAATTAGTACAAAAAATACCCAATGCTTAAATAAATTTTAGAAACGTAAGACCTTAATGATAAAAAAAAACGTTGAGTACAGCGTGTATATCTGTTTCAGCAAATAAACTAGTGAATGTATTCCCATAAACTTTCCCAAACTCCCTAGAATATTCGTTACATATGCTCAACGATAAGAAAACAGTGCGGTAGATACTAAAAAAATATTACTTTATGTTTTACTTTCCAAATAAGTAAGGTATGGTTACCGAACAGTACATCGCTTTGTACATGGTTCTCCCTTTCAATCGGCATATACATATGTAGGTATAGAAGGTTATGCAATCGACATTTCTTCACTATCGCTAATTTGACTTATTAATTCATTCTACGACATTCGAAGATCGGCCATGTGTGTGCGTGTGTGTGTTTGTGTGTGTGTGTGTGTGTGTGTGTGTGTGTGGGTGGGTGTGCGTGTACGTGTGCGTGTGCGTGTGCGTGTGCGTCTGCGTCTGCGACTGCGTCTGCGTCTGCGTCTGCGTCTGCGTCTGCGTCTGCGTCTGCGTCTGCGTCTGCGTCTGCGTCTGCGTCTGCGTCTGCGTCTGCGTCTGCGTCTGCGTCTGCGTCTGCGTCTGCGTCTGCGTCTGCGTCTGCGTCTGCGTCTGCGTCTGCGTCTGCGTCTGCGTCTGCGTCTGCGTCTGCGTCTGCGTCTGCGTCTGCGTCTGCGTCTGCGTCTGCGTCTGCGTCTGCGTCTGCGTCTGCGTCTGCGTCAGCGTCTGCGTCCGCGTCCGTGTCCGTATCCGTGTCCGTGGCTGTGTCTGTGTTTGTGTGTGTGTGTGTGTGTATGTGTGCGCGCGTGTGTGTGTGTGTGTGTGTGCGTGTGTTTATTTGCGCGTGTGCGGAGCTGTGGGCGGGCCATGTGTGTTGCCGTACGATGACTGTGGAACAATAAAGCGAAAAAAAAGGAAAAGTCTACGTATTTCATTCCCTCCCCAAGGGGGAGGGCGGGCTGCTCGAGCTTTCCAAGCTCCTTCATCCACAATCATGGGTTCCCAGCATACATACATACATTACGTATATATATATATATATATATATATATATATATATATATATATATGTATATACATGGTGGGATTAAGGACGGGTGTGGTCAGGATAGTATCGGAAGGAACGGATTTAGTATTCTTAGGAGGAAAACACTACCACAGCATTCGCCCAAGCAGGCGCGTATACGCAGTGACCATGCCGCTGCATGTATATGAGGAAAACCCCCTGAAAAAACCTCATGCAAGGTAGACGGTAAGAGGAATCGAACCCATTACTTTCCGAATGCTAAACAGGTCGTGTCACCACTACGCTACCAGCTCGGTACAATAAAGCGCACGCACTTAAAGTTTCCTATTAAGCTTAATTTCATTTCTGTTGAAGCTGCTTAATTTTGGGAGAAATTTAGCGACGTAGAGGGGGGGGGTTATTAGGTGTAGTTTTTGGTTTTTATCAAATATTTCTGAAACAGTTGCAATTATAGATCTTGAACGTATCGAGTAATTATGTTTTATGCAATATTTGTGATACGACGCGTAATTTTAGTATTTGTTCAAATTTGTTCAATATTTGATCAGTTTTATGGAAAGTATGTAACCATATTTTTTAGAGATAATTTCATTTTGTGTTATTTTTCTTTGTACAGCCAAATAAGTCTATAAGTTAAATAAGATCGGAATTCTTAAACTGTATTATACACATTGTATGTGATCGGGCCGCTTTGGATTTTTTCAAGTTAGTATTTGACACGTAAGTTTAAACATCCATCTGACAAATCATTGTTGTTGTTTATAGGAAAGTATTACAAATCAATTATGTTAAACAGTTATCATTAAAATTATTTCATTTCTTTTAATACACTTTGTAGGTTGGAAGGTTGTGTATTGTTGCACACCAGATATTTTAAATACTTAATTTTGATGTTCAGATTTTGTGCGTAAATACATATGTGGCTATTAAATAGAACAAAGCTGGATAAAAACTCAGCAGAGCTATGCACCTTAATAAAAACTATTCAAAATTTTGAAAAATGAATAGTTTGACAATGATGTTATTTCAAACTGATTTACTAAAGCGTTAATCAAAATCGAATTTTGGATTACTGTTGTAACGTTTTGGCTATAACTTTCACATTGTATGAATAGGGTGGGCTAACGACATCAATTGCACACAAAAAACCAATATAAATTGAATACGTTAGCAAATAGATAATATTTCGATACTCACGTGTATTAATAAAACAATCCCTTAGAAATAAATACCAATAATATGGATGAATGTTTAAAGACCGATGTAGATTATATAAACATACTATAGACATTAGTGGACTTAAACATTCAATCACAAACAAAAATGAGCATACAGCTTATTAAATTAATTCGTTGTTAATTTCTGAGGTTAATTGCCCGTTTGGTAACTTGCTTTACGATACACTGATTTTTGGTATCGCTAACAGTCTTCGTTTTTCCGTGATATCGTTTTACGATTACCACCAACCGTATAGACTAATGATGATTTTGATTCTTAATTTGAAGAAAACTACACGTGGTATACATCATTATGTTATAGGGGGTTTCACCTTTACCTGCCTCTTTTCATTATAAAGTTTACCTTACTTGCAGTTAAATGGTCTTTATGTGTTCGTTCCAAACCGCACAATGCTACTACTATATTTTGTTCTATGTGAATTGCCACTAATTCTTCATTCATAAATGAGAGGTGCTTCTAAAACTGTGGGTATTTTTCCACATGTTGTTTAAAAACTATTCAGAATTATGCATTTTATAAATTCCTTACAGGTTCAGTAGTGAATTAATTTTTAACTATCGTACCAGTTTATGATAGTTTCACATTAGCAATAAAATGCCTAACCGCGCACCGGTTAACATTTCGCAATAATAATCGACATTTAAAAAGGTCGCTAGCTCTTTCCAACTACCACTTCTATAGCTCACCCAATTAATATATATATATATATATATATATATATATATATGTAACATTGTCGCCATTTTATGTAGGAAGTGACATCGTAACACGTTGTATGTATGAAACAAGCAAGGAGGAATTTCCTTATATGATTTTACCCGCAAAACGGTCACAAATCTTTTATCCTTGAAACGTTTAATTTGTAATAATTTCAATTGGGAAATTATTCTAAAATTATACAAACACAAGCAGACATCAAGCCAAACAGTTTCAGTCTCTTTAGAGCCGAATGACACTTTTTAGTAAAAATTATCAATACTGCATTAGATCACATTGAATTATAAATATGTCTTCTGCATTCCACTGAAATATTAGCTGAGCACTATGTAATGTTCTTAAAAATCGCCAATTAGATTTTCTTATGTTTTACGACATTCCTTTTATATTGAAAATATTCTGTTACACGAAGTAAAATATTTATTTCTTTATAAAATATTTATGAACGACGTCATAATCGTGAAGTTTGCGCGCTTTCCTCTACAGCGCTATCGGTGGCTTAACATCAATTACACATAAAGAAATATGCAAAAAATATAATACCGTAACGTATAAGTACCATAAGTACCATATAACACGAAATAAATCTAACAGGTAAGAATAGTTTCTATTAATGATTAATCTGGATAAGCTGTGCTATGCTCAAGGCGAACGAAGTACATCTATTACTGAAATATTTTCAAATCTGCTAAATGCTACACCATCGAATTCAGGACCATCAACAGTTGATAGTTCTGTTAAATCAGTGTTTCTTCGGATAAGGAAGTATTTTTTTGAGCGTTTTTCTTTGGGCTGAGAGAAATAACAAATAAATCGTTCCCTTAGCGAGGTAGTGTTTTCTTGTAGCAATTGAGTTAAGTGATAGGTATACATTTTTGTTAAGTCATTACCTGTTAGCCCCACTCGCAGGCATTCGAATTTTAATGAATGACATTTAACTTCTCAAGGTTTGTGCTACGTAGCCAATATCAGTGTAAAAATCATTAACTGCATTTAGACCTTGGCAGATCATTTTTTTAAATTTAGCTAAAGGTGGTAATTTTTCTAATGTTTTCAATTCCCAAACACGGTAATATAACTTCTATTGTGTTTACCCAACTACTTATTCTGAGCGGGATACATTAGCCCTTTAGGATTTTTTGACTAAAATAAACAAGTATTTATCTTTCATAACAAAAATTATAATAATTTAACATTTCCCCAATTGTTTTGGTATGTGTGTGTCCTTGCGATATTGCAGGCTCACATTTCATTATTATAAGTAATCTGACTGTAATCTCATTATATTTAGAATTTACATCAGCGCTACATACATAAAGACAAAATTTACGTCGATTGGGGCTTGTATCTCGAAAGCTCAATTAGTTAGAGCGCTACTGTAGCAAAGTAGATGTATATATATATATATATATATATATATATATATATATATATGTATATATAATCTAAAATTGCAACTTTATGCATGAAATCATAACACTTGTAGTAATTTAAACATTTTTAAATATTTACGTAAGTATGTGCAACTCTTTCCCGATTATTGTTTCCTTATTTTTTTATTACAGTGAAACTTACGTAGGCTCAACAAAATGTGGACACAGAATTATATTGAAGTTTGAGGAAAACTAAATAAGTAATCTTTTTCATATTCACAAATACAATAATGAAACACGAGTGCTGGCCAAGTACACACTACGGTTAGGTACGGAATACCACAAAATAGTCGTAAAAATGTGTGAGCGTGTGTGTGTGGTTGTGTGTGTGTTGTGTGTGTGTGTATGACCTCAGAAATAATAACACCGTCTAGATTATTATGATTTATAACAAGGACACTAAGTATTGCATAAAATTAACAGAATACCAAATTTGAGTGCCGTGTCTTGAAAAAATTAAAAACTAATTTCAGACAACTAACAGTAGGCTAAAATTTTATCAACTTGTAGGGTAACCCCGAAATCGCCTTGTTTTCCTTCGAATATCACTTTAAGGTATCTAAAACACATGCCTACCAAATGGAGTGCGTTTATTATTTAACGCCATATAATTAAAACCGTCGGGGTATAAGACGGCCTCTAATGCATGGTTGCTTCACAACTTAAAAGTATGCTTTTTAACATACCTTGGTAACCTTGTTTCTTTGTAATTTATTGGCTAGAATCTTTTTACGCTGAGACGGTTTGGACCTTATAAATACGTTTATAAACAAAAAGGTATAATTTGCCGATGTTTTAAAAAAACAATAAATGTGCACAATGGAAGATATGATTTTTAAGAATATCTTTGGGCGAAAAAATGGAAGGTGTCCACATTTGTTAATTTTTTTGAGCGATACAAGTTATTTAAGCGTATTAAAAACTGAAAGCTTAATGAGAACGCTCAGAAAAAGTGTTGGGGTCAAGCAAGCCAGGGTCTATAATGAACAGGTTCGGGTTTCTTAAAAGTTACCTAAAATAATTGAATTTATCAAATTAACATGTGCTTAGGATATACGGCTTTTTTATTAATCATCAAACTTTGCCTTACCCTTCAACAAGTACTACCCTTTCAGACCAATTATATTTCCACAAACAAAAATCAGGAACTCTTTGTCCTCCATTGATTGTTCAAATTAATCCGATCTTTACAGCATGCACCTAAAGTAGATTTAAGAACTACAGTGAATTTAACACAGTTTAGTAATGCCCGCCCTCTAAGAAATCCTCTTTGATGATAGTTGCTGCTCTGATGGGGCTTTCTAGTTGCTTAATATTGCTGAACCTCTTCTTCGAATAACTCCAAAACTTTAGTATGGTTACAATTTCCCTCATACCGATTTTGCAAAACGATAAACAAGTACCTTTCTTTCCAATAATACAATCCAATAACTGCTGTGGTAGATTCAGTGTTACATGCATTGTCCATAATCTCAGTCCAAAACGTATTACGCCCCAAACTATAATAACATGTGCTTACGACATATGGCTTCTTTATAAATCATCAAATTTTACCTTACCTTTCAGCAAGTACTACCTTCTAAGAATAATTATACTTCCAGGAACAAAAATCATGAACGCTAGGTGCTCTATTGTTGATACAACATTTATCCAGGCTTTGCATCATGCACGTAAAGTAAATCTCAAAAATTCCAGTGAATTGAACACAGTTTAGTAATGCCTACCCTCTAAGAAATCCTAGTTGATGTTAGTTGCTGCCTGATGGGGTTTTGTAGTTGTACAATAGTGCTGAATCTCTTCTTCAAATAACGTTAAAACTTTAGTATCATTACGATGATAAACACTGAATTCACTTCACTACATATATGAAGTTCATGGAAAAAAGTACAAACAACTTTTTTACCGCTAATTCAATTACAGGTAAGTTATTGGTATAAAAAATTTCATACGAAGCTAACTAAGTCTTAAAAATGAATCCAACATATTTGCATAACCATTGTTTTCGTGTTTGCCAAATGATAAAAAATCGTCATTTGCATGAATGTGCTTAATTTATACATTATTTTGTTTAACAATTTAGGCATAATTCGGCATTATTCTACCTGAAAATTAATAAATTATATTACAAAAAGATAAAAAATCGTTTTCCCACATATTTGCTAATGAAAGATTACACATGCATAACAAAGTTATGCGCTGGATACATAAGATTTTTTTACTTTATGTGATTTTATTGCTAACAAATCTACGGTAGAATATGTTTAAGTTTTAGCAAAATTAAGGGATTTTGAGAACACAAGAATATTTAGAAAGTTAAAAAAATGAAAAATGATACAACTTTTGATGAACTACTAAGTAAAGACCAATTTGTACCCAAAGAGGAACGTTTCTTCCCATCATGGTTTAAACGCAATAAATCATTTAATTTTTGTGGTGCTAACTTGAGCTCAAATGAGCGCATGTACTAAGAAAAAAAGGAAAATTCCATTAGAAACTGCATCAGAAAAAAGAATAGTACCCACGATATTTTTATCTAACTTCACAAAATATTAATTAATTATTAATAATGTCACATTGTGACAAATTAATTTACTTTACTTGATTATGGAGTACTAATTAAAGACTAATTAGAACTCCAAAAATATGTTCTGTGCAATTAAAATTATCTTACTACATTAGGTCGCGCAACATCATGTTACGGTATTTCTTTAAAAATCTTTAAAAAACAATTACATGTTAAGTAGTAACCCAAAAATTATTTGTTTTATACGATTCATATTCAGATAAAATACTTTCTTTAAGTTACAAACAGTGAATACGAAATTAAAAAAGGATAACGCTTTGATTTTTGAAAATGAATTGTAGACTAATTAGTATCGCAAATATGTTGTCTACACGCCACATATGAGATATAGAGCCGTCAAATAGTTTTTAAGTTATCAGCAATGAATTGTTCTAAAATAGGGAAACAAACAATAACATTTGGATTGAATTTTTAAGAAATAATTAAGAATTAATTAGTAAACAATAAATTTTAGTTCTGCACAAGATCAAAAGTATTCTAAATCGTGAACTTTTAACTTTAATTTAATTTAATTTAAACTTTTACGATTTGCACTTATTATCCTCCAAAAATTTGACCTATTCAATCAGAATTACATGAATTTAAGATTCACTTAAGCTTAAGTACCTCCAAATCTAAACTATTTGTTTTAATCGTAATGGGTACGACATTTTCATTTGGGTACAGATTAGTTAGTGCTTAGTATATTACGTCGATTGGAGCTTGTATCTCTACAGCGCAGTTGGTTAGCGCGGTACTTCTAGCAAAGCACAAGTCGTAGGTTCAAATCCTACTCAAGGTAAACTTTTTATTAATGTATTTAATAAAATTAGTTAGTACGTAAGTTGTGGCTATACAAGGTGACTCGCAAAGGTCTTTACAACGCTCTTCCACATATAGTACACCTCACAATATGTCGATTTAACTAAACTTACCTTAGTTTAAATAGATAAATAACCGAGCTACAGGGTGCCAAAGTTGAACAAATTATTACATTTTTTTTAATATCTTTCGACTAATTCGAGCTAATTTCACGAAATTTGATATATGGAGGTTTCTTGGGATGACATTCAAATTTATGTACGATTTTGTTGTATCTCCTAGAGGGCGTCACAAGCGATAGTTATGAGACCTTGAAATCACTATAACTTTTTCTGCACCGGAGTATGTTATTTTGGGCTTGATAATGCCTTTTCCCCATCTTTTTCAGTTAAGAAAGCTATACTTTATTGAAGTCGCTAGAAGCAACCCTTTCCGAGAAAAATGCATCTGAAGCTGATGACGCATGTAAATTGTCAAAGTGGGTGGAATGCTATTACAAGGTATTGCAATTTATTTTGATGACTTTGGCAAACGTAAAAGATTTTATTTGTTACTCATTTGTAAATGTCAATTTATCAAGTCAGCTTATTGCCGTTGAAAGTCAATCTTAACAAGCTAACTACTAGTTAAAAATTTACTGGTTAGAGACGAAAGTTGTTGATTTTTTACAAGTTAGAGACGACCGTACCTTATTTACATTGTATTAGCAAAATAATAAACAGCAAAATAAACAATAAGCGCCGTTGTCAGAGTAATGATTTCAAGGTAACGAGACATTTTTCCAAGTTAACTGTTGTCAGTTTTACAAATTAGTAGCATTATTTACATTCGAAAATTGTGTTCTATTTTCATCATAAATGAGTAACAAATAAATTATATAACAATACATGCAAGGCAACGGGTTTTACTGGCTCCAGTAAACCCTTTTTACCTTGCTGGTAATGTTATATGCTATTTCCTTGTTTAGCACATTGTGCACTCTGACACACTCTCGGTATTTCCTTGACAATATCCAAAAACCAATAACATATCGGTATATCCTACATTGGTATATTGCCATAGTTTCAACTAAATAAAACTACTGCCACATTTAAGTAACTTTTACTACTAAATTTTCTTAATAATTCATCATTTAAAAAACTTAAAAATTTTCTATCTAAGTTTTCATCATGGCCGGGCAGTATACCAATGCAGGATATACTGATATGTTATTGGTTTTTGGATATTGTCAAGGAAATAGCCGAGAGTGAGTCAGAGTTTTTCCTTTAATCTCAACTGCTTTTGCTAACGTTTATTCGCCACAGGACCTTTGTAAGTTAAACTAAACACCATACAGGGTGATATTCTTTTCTATTATTTGTATGGGGATCTCGGAAACCATAAGAGCTACGCATTTGCTTAAATGGGGAAAGATCTGCTTCTTTAGAAGACTAATTTTGCCTAGCATTTTGAAGTTATAAAGCAAAGTTGAATTCTTCTTAATGAAAACCAAAACAATAATAAACCTTGAGATTCCACAATGTTCAAACCAATATTATAATGACGGTAAACAAGCAACATCGGCATGATCACTGCGTATGCTGGGGTAGTAACCTCCCCCCTCAGAACCCTAACTGCGTTCAATGCTCCCCTAACCTCATCTATCCTATATTTCACCTTGCATTCATACTAAATGTATGTATGTATGTTGGAAATCCATCGCTGTGGCTGAAGGGGCTTGTAAATTTAAAGTAGTCGGGCCCCCACGTTGGGAAGGAAATGAAAATTAATATCCAATATGGCAAAGAACATGCTCTGTATAGTTGCTTTTTCTTTAAAACTAAGAATTACCATGTTATTGTGTAACTCACTTAATATCGATCGCATGATCGCAACTTGAAGATCACATTACACTGAATTCTCAACAGTGTAACTGAACTAGAAATGTACAACAGACGTTGGCCGGAATATTTATTAAACTTAAACGCTTTATAAATACGCATTGATATATGATTGGCCTAGGTTTTTCTAAATGTTTAAAGCAAATTGTAGATACTATGAAACCTAACAGCAACTTAAGTCAAACATCAAAGATACCATGTCTTGTAACGTGCCAATTTTTTGCTATCGTTACCTAAATGCAAGTTTTGGATTTGTGCTACTATGTAAATATATTTACATTATTTTTGTATATTTAGACATATTGTAGTATATTTTCTTCCAATAATTAAAGTTTAGTAGATATATTGATATTTTCTCCTTGCCATACTGGTGATTTTTTAAACGGCCTATTAGACGCGTTTGGATATTTTAAAAGTTAGATATATTTGAAATTTGGCACACGTCCGCAATACACAGAGCTACCTTTCTGAAATATATTCTTCGCAATGACACTTCCGGTTGTGTACCGGAAATAGCAATCAACTTCCTTATTTTAAATGGAACTATATATTTTTCTGAACACTGTTGGATTCTCTGCATGCTTTGCTACATAATTCACCCAGTTTATGGTTACCTGGTTACTTTGGTTACGGAGATATAACAACTTTTATTTTATTTTGCCACCATAATGTTCTTTATACGCCCCCAAATGCGGGCGTAATGTGGTCTTTATAGCACGGAAATGTCATTGTTGCTAAGCAGCACGATTGACTGAAAACACATGACATGATATGTCACGTAAGTTGAAAGAATTATTGAAACAACAACCTTACTATACAACCTTTATTAATAAAAATAATAGTAATGAAACTTATTCTTTATAAAAATTGAAAATTTCTTGTGAATAAGTTTTTGCGTTTTCACCTTCCATTTTAGAATGCAATTTATTTACAAACAAACAGTACCTTAGCAACAATTTAGCAATATCACAGTATCTTAGTAACAACAAATTAGCCTACTGTCGACGTTATATCACTGCATTTGCATTTAAAAACTTGCCGAAAATACTGAATCTTTTTAAAATTTTGTTCCAGTTTCATGGTGCAAAATAAAATAAAACATTGTATGTACCACGGGCATAATTGTAGATTATGGCTCTCAGGAATATAAAAGCCCTCCACTTCGCGTCGGGTTTTTAACATTCCCTCGAGCCATAATCTTCTGATTATGCCCTTAATACATAAATATCTATTAAGAAAAAATGTCGACTTGCAAGGGTTTATTAGGAAAATCATAACTTTCAACGGCTTACGGCAAGAAAATAAAATGACCTTCCGACAATAGTCAATGAATTGCCCTTTCAAATGATGTTACTTTATTAAAAACGACGCAATACGTTTGTAAACTTGACTAAATTTAAGTAACAATAAGTAATTTTTTTTTTAAATGGAACCCTTCAATTTTCTCTACAGGAGTCGATAGAGATTTGCATTTGTAAAATTTTTTCTCTAATTACGCATATGCCTATCATCAACCGTTTTTGCGCAAACAATATTTTTATGTAAAATTATGGGTTTATTCAATTTATTATTACCAGTAGCTGGGCGTAATGACCCGTTGCTATGGGGACTGCACAAATTCTATTGTTTCTATTTAGCTTTATTAGTGACGTTCATCCTCTTGACTTTGAATCAGTAAATTTTCATAATTTTGCAAGAAATGGCACAACGTTTGAAGTCATTCTTAATATTCATTCAAAAATTAACAGCATACATATTATCATAAAGCAACAAACAAAAAAACAGTAAAAAGTCACAACATGCTATTATACATGTTACGTTCTTTTCTAAACACAATAACAAGCGCATTTGGATTGCAACACCTGTAGCCCGTCGGATCTCGTCTGATTGCAAACCATTCACTGTACGAGTAATTCGCGCAGTCAAATCCTGTTCAGCAGCAGGTTTATCCACATAAACCATTTGTTTAATACGTCCCCATAAATAAAAATCCATGGGTGTAAGGTCTCGAGGCCATAACCAAGGACCTCGATTATCCCACCAATGATCCTCAAATAATTCCCGGAGTTTGTGATCTACCATTCCTGTATTATGCGCTAGTGAGCCGTCCATCTGATACCACAAATAATTCATTTGTCTAAATGATAGTGTAACAAGAAAGTTTTGCATGCTATTGTTTAAAATGCAAGATATCTTTCCTCTGTTAAATTTTCGTCGTCCATGAACCACCGTAATTGATCATTCAACATCAAACAGAAAACATTTATTGAAAACTGAACCTAGTTCTCTACTTCCCATATTAAGTGAGGATTTTGTGCTGCCCTATAATGTTTATTCTTCGTATTGAAAATACCACGCTGTGAGAATTTAGCTTCTTCTGTCCAAATAACGTGTTTTAGGAGATCTCCATCTTCTTGAATTTTTATCAACAGTTCTTCGCAAAATGAAACTCGTCGTGGAAAATCGGTTGGCCTTAGTTTTTGCAGTCTTATAAAAGAATACGGATGTTGTTTGTGCAAAACTAGTATGTTTTGAATAGACGAATAGCTTAGTCCTAGATCATTTGTAGATGATCGAATTTACGAACGTGGGTAAGCGCCAAAATATCCAAACACGTTTATTTGATTAACTTCATTTCCAGTCACTGTTCTTGTTCTAAGCCTTGGGGGCGCAAATTACCAAAGTCAATAAACTTCTTTTTCAATTTACGGAATTGTTTTCCACTTATAGGGGGAAGTTCTGGATATTTTACGTTAAATGCTCGACAAGTACGTTGAATAATTTTCTGCTGATTTCCGTGAATTACAAAGAAATCGATCATCACTTCATTTGAATAACGATTCATGATTAATACGTTTTATAAAACAAATAATGCCACCGAGCTAGCTTTTGACGTGCTTTGGCAGTTAAAAACTCAATGACTACAGCTTTTACTATTTTATTTTTAAAGGCTACTTGATATTGGCTGCACATTTTGTAAATAGTAATAGATTTATTCGAAAAAAAATTTTATACGGACAAGCTCAATAATTATCGCGTACAAGTTCCATATTTGACTCTTTTATTTTTAAAGGCTACTTGACATTGGCTGCACATTTTGTAAATAGTAATAGATTTACTCAAAAAAAATTTGATACGGACAAGCTCAATAATTATCGCGTACAAGTTCCATATTTGACGGCAGCATAAGAAATGAGATTAGCTTTAAATTTAGACATTACTTTGAACACACATTAAAAAAGTGACCTCAAAAAATGTACCATTTCTTATAAAATGAAAATTCACCGATTTAAAGCCAAAGGGCGAACGTCACTAATGAAGCTAAGTAGCAGAAACATTCGAATTTGTGTCAGTACGCATAGCAATGCCCAGCTACTGGTAATAAATTGAATAAACCCATAATTTTGCATAAAAATAGTTTTTGCGCAAGAACAGTTGATGATTGGCATATGCATAATTAGAGAAAAAATCTTACAAATTCAAGTCCCTATCGACTTATCGTAATTTAAATTTAGTCAAGTTTACAAATTTATTGCGGCGTCTTCAATAGAGTAACATCAACTTGAGACCATGAATTTGAAAAGGCAATTCATTGACTATTGTCGGATGGTCTTTTATTTTCTTGTAGTAACCCGTTTAAAGTTATGATTTTCCTAATAAACCCTTGCAAATTGACATTTTTTCATAAAAGCAACCAGGTAAACATAAACTAGGTGAATTAAGTAACAAATCATGCAGAGAATCCAACAGCGTTGAGAAAAATATATGGTTCCATTTAAAATAAGAAAGTTGAGTGTTACTTCCGGTACAACCGGAAGTGTTATTGTGACGAATATATTTTAGAAAGGTAGCTTGTGTATTGTGGCCGTGTACCAAATTTCAAATACTAACTTTTAAGGTATCCAAACGCGTCTAATAGGCCGGCTAAAAAATCACCCGTATATAATTACGAACATCCATGTATATATTTTTACCGCCTTTACTGGATATTTATCCACATCATTTTTTGTTTTATGCACAACCTGAAGCTCAGATCATTTCCGTTTCTTCCGCCTTGCAAAGCACATCGTCATATTTTAGGTTGACTTCCCTGCATAAGGTATACACTGGTTTAATTATATTTTAGTATAAAAATATTACGTCTAATAGGAAAAATCACTTCCGGGCGTTAATAAAATCCCTCCCTTACATAAAAGAATTTTGTACCGTTGAAATTGAAAATGTACGTTGTTCTATTTTATATTGAAAGAGGCATGGTGTATGATGCCACGAGTTCAAAATGGCGTGAATATAGTACGTTGGATGACGCAATACGTTATTTTAAAGAATAGTTTGAGTTGGATGTACCTTTTGTTTTTGTGTCACTAAATATGGAAACAGGCCACATCACGCTCGCTGTTTGGTTATGCTCGTTTTAGTAGCCACAACGTATCTGTTCTGGTTGTCCTGGCTCAAGGATACATTACGTTTACCTGTACATTATTGAAAAGTGCTGTAGATTAGCTTACCTTATCTGAGTTTTGCCTTACCGTATTGTCAAGAAATGAAGTTCTCGACAGCAATCTGTTTCGATATAATCTATTAACTTTATATTGAATGTATAAGTAATAACATACACTTTTTAGTGCAAATCACGTTTTATTAAGCGGAAAAATTAGATGAATTGATTTACAAACATTGAAGTAAAGCTAGTCTAATATTGTTTCGGAAGATTTAATACTGTTGCAATGATAATAAAACAGCTGACTTCGGTTAATGTTTTCTAAGATAAAAACAGGAATGCATAACCTTACTTCAGTTGTCTTTGTATAGGTCAAAATAAACTTTGTAATTGTTATTACATTGAAGTTATAGTTTCAATCATCTTTCATTTTCAAATAATTCTAGGTAAAGATAAGTTATATTTTATGTATAGTTTATGTATCTCATTCCTTTGCATGTCAAAAATTCTATTGCTGCGTCGTTCAAGAGAGTAAAAAGATATAAGGCCAATTTCTGTGTCTATCCCTGAAAATATTGATGCAATTTACAAGATAATTTATCAGATCATCGAATTGTGATAAATCATGTAGCCAGAACACTAAATATTTTGTATGAACGTGTACACTATATTTGGTTTGGGCATGACAGAAATTTCTTCAAAATGAGTTAACAATGGTCGAATGCCGAAAAACGAACAAGGGAGGCGCCTTACGCTCCACCTATTCTTGGTTAGACAAAAACCTTGATTTCTTGAACGGTGTTTTCACCTTGGAACCTGATTACATGCCTGTCTGGCTGAGATGAAACAGCAGTAAATGGGATAGAAGCTTTCAGGTTCGTCAAGGCCTATGCCTCTTCGTTTTGCAGGAAACTGCGCCTTCATCATTTGAAATGATTAAATATCGGTGGGGAAAAATATACTAAAACCTCTTCGAAGAAAAATTATAAGATTTACCATAGGCTACATAAATTACTTGAAAAATAAAAAAGCTCTCATGAAAATGATGAATGCTAAATAGATAAATAGAATGTACTATTTTCATACATCGAATGTGTGAACTGTGGGATTGAGACAGTATCGAAAAAAGGGTTCACCCCCTATCTTATCGCGTTATTTTCACGTTTTAAGGTTGGTATATGATATACATGAGAAGTCAACGAGTCAATTGATCGAGAGAAGTTGTGAGAATTCGACAACTCTCCAAGCATACTCTCCACATAAACCAATCCTTGTGTTGTTTTCTTTAAGTTATTTCCGAACGATTGGACTAATTAAGTTGAAATTACCGTAATTTTTTTTTCATTTATAGATAAATCATATAGCATTCGTTATTTATTTCTCTCTCATTAATATTGCTCCAACTTTTAGCTAAATTAGATTAGGGTACATTCCCTAGTCACTTTTATACACGACTATTATTTATAATAGTATAATCAGCTACGTGCGCTATGCGAATTAATAACAGACTCCTGGAAAATTAATTTATTGAAGGAAGAAATCTTATCAGTTATTTTATTAAATCACCTTAGTTTCACGGTGGTTTTCACTAGCTCTTGTGAGTGCGCAATAGTATCAGTGCTCATCTTCACGTACTGTTAAGTATGATATTATAATTCACCAGAAAGTCAGCAGGTACTATAGTCTAAGAGTGCCTCCAGAATACTTGCAGGCAACCTCGGTTTCAGACATCGTCCTGGGCAGCTGCAGCAGAGGACGTTTCCAACACTCGATGTGATCGGTGGAGAAGATGATACTAAAATCAGGGTTAAGTCATAAAGGAGGGTACTTTATGGATGAGACAGGGTACACAGTTATTTCTTCCTAAGCCCACTATTTTTACTAACACTGTTCTATCTCGATGGTATGAATGATGGATGAAACTTTATGAATATTATAAAATTGGGTGTTCATGTAAAAATCAAACACTGCAGTGCACAGCAGCTCAGCAAAATTGTATGCTACTATAATCTTGTTTGCTGCTGTTTTAACCTAGTGCTTTAATTTAAAAAGGTCATACTCAAATGCCCAAGACCAAGGTCGGTGGAGTGTTCATGTTCGATGCAGTATTGTTGATGGGAAGATTTTGGGACCGCACATTTTCGAAGGAAGCCTCACTGGAGAAAGATAGTTTTTGCAGTACGATTTACCAACATTATTGGAAAATGTTTCTCTTAAAAGAAGGACGAGGATGTGATTTCATCACGACGGTTGTCCGGCTCATTATTCTCAAAATGTTAAGACGTTGTTGGATGCAATTTATAGGATGGAATGAATTGGAGAATGAAGTTTATTCGTATGGTCATCCAGATTCCCCTTCTCTAGAAGATATGATAAACAGGGTTACAGCAATTAAGTCTGCAATAATGTATGCATTCAATGCAATGAAGATAGCAAACTTTCTAAACATTTAAAGTAAAGCTTATGGTGACTTCTGTTAAGAGCATTATTATTAGCGCTTAGTTTCCTGAAAATTTTGTTTCTCACGGCTCTGGCATTATTTTAAATACTGATGTGATATATCTTTTACTGTCATTATGACATTAGCAGATTGGACACCTTAAGGTGTATTCTGACGGGATGTCTGATTTTTTGCGTTTATTGATATAACTTTAGAAAGAAATCGGTTCCGCAAAATGAAAGTTATTTGCAGTTTTCTCTGTCATTCTTCAATGTTATCCCACCCCGTTGTTTTGGTAACCAGAAGAAAAAGTCTCTAACAAAGTATTTCTAATTTATGCGAGATTGGCGGTATTTTAAACCTACATAGTTGTGGCTATTTCAGCTGAAAATTACTTTTTTTCTTAATTGTTTACCCCATAGCGTTATCTTGCGGCCATTTTAGGTACTTGATAATATTTTCAATAATCTTTTCTAGTTTACTTTTGTTGAAGCAGAAAATAAATTCAGAACTGATGGTATTCGAGATAAATCCTGTCGACGGGCTTAACCATATACCCGGTACCTACTTTTCATTGCTTGCTATAAACTGTAAAGGAAAAGGAATTTTTTTTTATTTATGTGTATAAATACATAAAAACATTCTCTCGAATCGGATTCGAACCCACGACCTCACGTTACAAAATTCATAATTAAAACTTTTCATATGTCACTACGAACATGAAAAGAATACATTGTATTGCAAACGTTAGTGAATAGAATATAATATCATTTTTTGTTGATATCATTTCCGGCCAAACATAGCAATGAACAGAAGATACATAAAACACTCACCCCTAGTAACATATTTCAGATTAATTACACTATTTTGGTATAGCATTGATTCTGAGTGAATTTGTACATTAGAAATAACGTATCGTTTTCACTATATTCAAAATACATAGAGTTCAATATTTTGTGCTTAGATCTCAGACTTTTCCGTGCTTAGTTAAAGTTACATTATGTAGGGTACAGAATGTTGTATGCATTTTTGGTAGTGCATTATCTGAATATGGATATAGAAGTGCACTGCTTGTAGCTGTTATTTAATTAGTGATTAATGATTATATAATTTTTTCCTTTTCTTGTTGCAAAAGCTTCCATTCTACAGAAATATTTTAATATAGATCATGTGCCGGGTGGCCAACTAAGAATAGACCCCGGCTATATATCGCGCACTATCAATCTGACAACATTGGAAAAAATACTAATAGGTAAATCGGCCAAAATAAATCGCTCAAAATTAGTTTCTTGTTCCTGCGATGGCCGCTAGGAGGCGTACACCAAATTAGAAGAGAGTACTTTTTTTTTAAATCGGCATTATCAAGATATGCACAAAACAGTTTTATTATAAACTACGTAAGTCTAGAAACATTTTCTTTATTTTGTTAAATGAGGAGAAGGAGAGAGGTTCACTTGAAGAAAATACCCTAACTTCTTTTTAACTCAGCCAATTTTTATAAACTGAGTTTCGTTTGAGAGAGGCTTATCGGGTGTTTCTAATAAAATATTAACGTTGTCGGTTTAGTTTTTTTTTCCTAGTCGGTAGATGGCGTTTTGTGACAAAGCCGTAAATTTTTGCAATTTTTTCGAAGATTTTAAATGTAACGGCATTATTACTTTTAACTCACGAGGAAGAGCGCCAAAAAATATAGAAATTGGTGAAAACCACAAGCCGATATCTTCTTTCGTTACAATATGAAAAATGTGTAAAAACATGTTTTCCAAGTAACAGAATTAGAGAGCATATTTAACTGTCATTAATTATTAAAATTTATTCATTATTAAGCTATTGAAACAAAGGAATAAAATTTAATATACTAAATGTCCCCTAGGGGGCGTATCTATAATTTAGATCGGATAAAGATGACCGATGTTATAGAAGAATGGTGTGCAACAGCCCCAATACTGAGGAACTAATGACGCTCCAAATGTTCAATGTCACCCCTATTGTTCAATACAGATCTGCAATCTCTGAGACTCCACCCGAGTAAAAAGTTTTTCTTCGAGTTATCAATCGTTTGCGAACAACTGGAAACGTTCATATTCCCGTATACCGCAGATAACGCATGGGATGCACCGAAGAGAATATTATTAATGTTTAAGCTTACGTCGAAAGACTTTTTTCCAAGCGCCGTTTCATGTCTCTTTATGGAATTGTCGGAGACCGTTGGAAGTCGAGATTGTTTTTTTTTTGGATACCGTGCAATATAAACTCTTGCAGCAACAGGTGAGTTCTCCATGAATTAAAAATATACTGCAAGCATATCAAATGCTATTTCATTTGTTAACGGCATTTTGAAATCAACGGTTTCATAATCAAACACGAATAACTTTAAGAGAACTATTATAAAATTTAAAGTGGCTATTGTTTTATGTTATTTTTAACATTTTTAGACCTACTTGTTTTTACTGCTATTCTTTCTAAGCATGATAGATTACAGCTTTGTATTGAAACAGTACGGGTTACAATTCGAACATTATTATATTAGGGCTCTAAATTAAAGATACGCTCACAGGCGACACTTAATGTATTAAATTTTATTCCTTTGTTTTAATAGTTTAATAATTAATAAGTTTTAATAATCAATGACAGTTAAACCTGCTTTCTAATTCTGTTACTTGTAAAGCATATTTTTACATTTGCTTGTTTCATATTTGTGTAACGAAGGAAGATATCTACTTGCGGTTTTCACCAACTTCTATATTTTGTCTCGCTCTTTTTCGCGAGTTAAAAATAATTATACCCTCACGTTTAAAATTTTCGAGAAAATTGCAAAAATTCAGGGCTTTGTCACAAAACGCCATCTAGCGCCTAGAAAAAAACTAAACCGACAACGTTAATATTTTGTTAGAAGCACCCGAGACTCAGTTTATAAAAATATCTTGAGGAAAAAGGAATTATGGTATTTTTTTTCAAGTAAACATTTACCTGCCCTTCATTTAACAAAATAGAGAAAATACTAAAAAAACAAAATGTTTTTAAGTTTGTAACAACTCATTTTGAGTTGTATTAAAATATACAGTAATTTGGGTTCTTCAGTCATATAACTATAAATATAGGAAAAATTTTAATTACTTTTGCATTATAGCTATGAGGTAGGCAACTTAATTTGCATTTTGGTGTAACTTAAATGCATATCTCCTTAAGGGTATATACTTCTTAAAGGTTTATACTCCCACTTTAAATTATTTTTCTGCGCAAATATTTTCGCGCACGACTACATTGTCTGATATTCTAGGCGTCCATTTGAGTACTTAGTGAACCTTATGTTGAGTAGAAAGCCATATTTTTGGGTTTCCACCTAAATTTTGTGAAAGTGCCATTGATTTGATGATAAGATAAATTAACTCGTAATACTAAAAATTAGAACATTTGCTCTTTTCAGGCACTTTTACTTTCCTTTTTCCTTCTACACTTTTAATTTTACCGCTTTTGATTGCACAATTAATTCTAGGTTAATTTCATGATTGCAATTTTTTATTGGAAATTTCAAGAAATGCAATAAAGATTGGTTTATTCAATTTTAAGAAGACAAATTTATAATAAATAAAATTCCAGTTTGGGTGTGGTTGACACCATAAAAGAATTGTTATTGCAATGTATTGCGCAACATTGACACAAGGATTACGTCACCGTGGTTTGCATTTCTGCATTATTTTTTGATAATACCAGGGGTTCTCAAGAAGATGTATTATATTTTGTAACAGGTATTTAATGTTTAATGATTTTGTAGTAATTTAAGGCTATTTTTAAGATATATTTTATTTAACCCTATCATTTTAACTGTTAATAAACATAGTCGGTATATATTTTTATTTTTTACATTTTGATAAAATTTTTATTGTAAAACTCGGTTTAGTTATTTCGAGCATTATTAAAAATAACTTGGCGTCCGAGATCATTTTATTAGTGTTACATTGCAATTTTTTTATATTGATGTTCAGTGGAAGTAATCTAGCAGAAGTTGTGGTAATTAAGCAAATCAAAAGAATGAACCCCTATGTTAATCTACCGACTGGGACAAAGGCATTATTTGTGGTGAATGGTTAGTATCTCCAGTTAGTTTAACGACTTGTTTTTGGAGAACTTTTACTCTTATTTCTTTATTATATTATTTAAAACACTTTTTATATTTTATACCTTGACCTTCACCACAAGTTACACCAAAATGCAAATCATAGCTATAATGCAAAAATAATTAAAATTTTTCTTATATTTACAATTAAATGACTGAAGAACCTAAATTACTGTATATTTTAATACAACTCAAAATGGGTTGTTAGAAGTTTGTGCAGTTTATGTGAAACTATTTTGGACATATCTTTATAATGCTGATTTAAGAGAAAAAGTCGATTATCTGATTTGGTGATGGTGTACGAATCCTAGCGGCCATCGCAAAAACTTGAAACTAATTTGCAGCGATTTACCTGTTTTGAACGCTTTCATTCAACTCACTGTCTGCCTGTTCGGTTCAAATCTCGTAATTGAATTTTCAACAACTTCCTGGTCTCCGATTGAGCTGAAATTTGGCATATATATTCTTGATAACAATACACGAATATGTGTTTTTTGCTTTGAGTTTTGCGCCCAAATTTGCCGAAATATGGTCGAAATTTGTGTTTATAGGGCTAGGACCTTGCAATTTTTGACTTAAGCTTTTCCCATAATACCATGTACAAAAACATGTGGCAAGTTGAGTTTCAAGGTCAGGGGGCTGCGTTGCGGCCAAGTTTGGCCAAATATGGTCGAAATTTTTGTTTATAAAGCTAGGGCCTTGAAATTTAGGACTTAAGCTCTTACCATGCACTAAAATATACGACAAGTTGAGCTCAAGATCAGGGGGCTGCGCTCGGGGGGCTCAAAGTATTGTATTCGATCAAAAAAATCAACTATTTTCCGACCTCCGGTTGAGCTGAATTTCGGCATGCATATGTATATTGGCCAAATAAGTTCGAAATTTTTGTTTATAAAACTAGGGTCTTGAAAGATTGGTTTCTTTCTTTGTTGCAACTTACACCCAAACGACTAAAAAGTAGAAAATAAATAAGTAAAAAAACATTTTTAAAAAACGCTTTTATTTCCAAATGTACTAAAAAGAATACAATAATTTGTTTATCTACCCAGTAACATCAAACATTTTTGTGACTAAAAATAAAAGCGATGATATCTTATACTTATAACAAAGCCTATCATTCAAACAATGAAGTGCAAGGCACTACAAAGAGCGCACCATCTTATACTTATAACAAAAACCTATCAACACCTACATTCACACAATGAAGTGCAAGGTACTACAAAGAGCGCCCCACACTTTTATTTTTAGTCACAAAAATTTTTGATGCTGCTGGGCAGATAAAAAAATTATTTTATTCTTTTTAGAACATTTGGAAATAAAAGCGTTTTTTAAAAATGTTTTTTTTTCACTTATTTTTATTTTTCCAATGTTGTCAGATTGACAGTTACATTCTTAGTTGGCCACCCGGTACAGAAACGCCGTACATTCTTACGTTCTCAAGAAACTTATTTTGTGCAAAATTTTAAATTTCAATTATCGCATGTTATGCGTTTAACTAGAACTTCATATAAGGGTACAATTGTTTGACAAAAATTTCTAAAATTACAACTGTTTCTAATGGTGAGCCCATCTGGGACGTGCAAAATGTCAATTTGTGAGAGTTTCTACTATTAACCCAAGTTCTATTTTCTAGTTTAAATCATTGTGAATAATTATTTAGGTTGAAAATCTGATACTGCATGGATTCCGCTTTTTTATATAAACAAATTACCCTTTTTAAATATTAACATTCCCTATAATTTATGTATACCTAAAGTATGTTAATACAATTGATCTTTCTAAAAATAAAGCCATTAAATCAAATATTTAGCAAAATAAATAAAACGATTAAAACTTTTGTATAATGAAAATTAATTTTATAGGATCAAATTTTGTAAACAGATATTTAATTAAGCTGTAACTTTTCTATTCTCAATTTGTGGCGCCTGTTCTAATATTTCACTCCCTAAAGCGCTCAGAAATGACTAAACAGTTTGTTAATATAATACCCGTAACTTAACTGAATGGGGTAATTTATAAACGGAGAAAGACGAATGGGGACCTAACCTCTAAATGAGTCGGTAGCCATGATAAATTTACACAGTTTCCCCACTGAAACAAACGAGAAACAACAATGAAATTAAGGAGATTATCACTTGTCTTTACCGCTATAACTCTTCATCTAGTTGCGAGAATGTCGTAAATGTGTATTTATACAATAAGAAATATATTTAAAATAAAATATTTCTAAACATTTAACGTTTGAAAGGTATCACATTGGTTGATCCGTAACATGTTAGTTGTCAAGAAAATGACAAGAAACTTATCTACAGTCCAAACTCAAGAGAGCTTTGCCTGGAGCTTTTCTGTCAAGTATTTACACAGCCCATTCGAGCTTTTCTAGCACAATACATCTAACTGTTTGTTATACTTATGTATTGTTTTTATATATTTTCCTATATGTCATAATTTTAATGCTTCTTTTAGAAAAGGTCAGTAAATATGAGACAACTGTTTTAACATTAAATACGGTTGACATTTATAAATGTCGTTGGATATTGCAACATCTTTCATGTGCGAGATTAAATAAATGTTACTTTTAATAAAATTTACTTTTAACCTTTATTAAATCAGAAAAAAATACTTCTTCAACATAGTTTCTTCTTACAGATACACATGTATAATAGAGATCAGGTGAGTTTTTAAATTATAAAGTACTTAATGACGTTATATTTTGCTTGTACATTATTATTTTGCAATCAAAGCGATCGCTAACATTAACCTGATTTCTGAGTAATGCTTTATTACGGTGAGTTGCTTTTCGTATTATCATAGTTTATATACGCTTACAGTTTGCTCAGTACAGATTTATCTATATTACAAAAAAAACTTGATCTCTGTTGTTTAATTTAAGGCATGTGTAGTTTGTAAATTAGATTTACAAATTTCTCCTGTGCTTGCCTTGCTTTTCTTATTTGAAGCAGAAGTTGAATATTGTTATGATTTCATTTCATTTCTAAATGTTTCGGTACAATTGTTAATATTAGTACAGCAACATGTTTTCTTTATACCTTATTTAATGATGATTGTTGTATGACCATTAATCTAACTGTTTTTAGTAATATAGTAATCCTTTTGTATACATGCACTTAATTGAATAAGTGGGTTATTAGTTGTAAAAGCAGTACTTTGTTTGATTAAAAGGATAAAGCTTATCAAAAGGGAACCAAGCGCCAAATTTTAGTACTGAGTAAAAAGAATTGTAAAATTCGGGAAGATAGCAAAATATGCGTTAACTTTGGAAAGTGTTCGTTCCTGTAGAGCAGTGTTTCACTAGTTTATTGTGATGTGTTTTATTCAACATATCAATTGTAAGGGTAGTTTCATCCCTTTTTGGGACTTATATTTATTTAGCACAAAAATGAAAAAGAACAATAATAATTTCTTAAGTATGAATATACAGTGTGTCCCCCGATTGAGTTCCTGATGGACCAAAAATGTTCAAATTGGAATTTCATGTTTTGGGATTCCGCCCTGCTTGGTCTGACACTTATTTTTAGTTTACTTTCGATTTGTTAAAATCAGTTGAGCAAAAATTCATCGTCATCTGTGCCGGGTCTATGGGCCTAACGTCATGAACAAGCAGATGGTGCGTCACTGGTGCAGACAATTTTCAGCAGGTCGACAAAGTGTGCATGATGAAAAACGCAGTGGGCGGCATCCATCATTACAGACGACCTGGTGGAACATGTGCGGGAACGCATTATGGAGAATCGTCGCTTAACAGTTACGGAACTCAGCAGTCATGTCCCGCAGATTTCCCGCTCCTTGTTGCAGACAGACCAGAGGTAAGACGGTGAATGCTGAGCGTTACAGTGAAACACTGCAGAAATTGCGACGGACAAGCGGCGCGGGATGCCTAGTGCCTGTATTGTCTTCGTGCACCATAACGCTAGGCTGCACACGGCTCGAACGACGGTAAATCTCCTACAGGTGTTCGGCAGGGAGGTGTTTAGTCATCCACCCTAGAGCCCAGACCTCGCTCTCAGGGATTTCCATCTTTTCCCACACCTCAAGAAATTTCTGTTCGGTGAGCATACGCGTTTTGAGAATGACAGAGAGGCGAAGATGGTTGTCACACAGTGGCTCCAATCCCAGGCGGCACACCTCTATGACAGGTATACAAACGTTGGTCCCACGGTATGACAAATGTCTCACTTCCCGTGGCGATTATGTTGAAAAATAGCTGAACACGTTGTATCTGATGCAATAAATATTTCCATGAAACTGTGTTTAGTTTCTGTAAGCGGTCCCAGGAAAGCTAACTTCGTGCACGCGCCTTGTAAATCGCACATACAAAGAATTCTCAAAGAAAATAAAATTATATCATTTAAACCCACGTTAATTCATAAATTAGAAGCTGGAGACGATGGCCAAGGATTGCTGTTTTCTTTATGGGCTGGAGAACGGCAGATATTTTTATAAGAAAATAATTTTTTCAGATGAGTCAACTTTTACAAGTAATGGTATCGTGTCTTCACAAAATTGGAGGTATTGGCCTGATGAGAATCCACATTTTCGTATAGTAACTAACAGTCAACGGTACAAGAAATTAAATGTATGGTGTGCAATAAGGTACGATAAAATTATTGGCCCATATTTTTTTGACACTACTTAAACCAACAGAAGACGTGAATTTAGAAGATTTTTGATTAAAAATTTTTTTAATCAGCACTTTCTTGAAAAGTGGATTGGACGACATGGTCCAATACATTGGCCAGCAAAATCGCCGGATTTGACCCCTATGGATTTTCACTTATGACGTTATTTGAAACCAAAAATTTACTCATGTGATCTTCATGATATCATCGACTTATTGAAACAAAGAATTAAGGGTGCTGTAGATGAAATTAAGCCAATGACCATTGCGAAAGTATACGACGATTTTAGAGTTAGGATAGAAAAATGTGCAGAAAGCCAAATAGAGTAATTGAAATTTAATTTCTTTTTTTGATATACTGTAAAAATTTGAATTTGAATTTGAAAATTTCTAATCACGCTGTTTTCTCATCTAAGATTTATCATGTAATCATAGATAATAAAAAATATTTTTCTCGTATTTTCTACTTCTATTATCAAAGTAGGCCGACTAACCTGAAAATTCGCACAACGCCATAACCTTTTATTGTGAACAACTTTTGAAACATTTTGGCGTACCTGAAACGAAATGGATAAATACGGATTTTTGCTCAACTGGCCTACTTGATTTTAACAAATCGAAAGTAAACTAATAATAAGTTTCAGACCAAGCAGGGTGGAATCCAAAAATATAAAATTCCAATTCGAAAATTTTTGGTCCATCGTACCTATTGTGAACTCAATCCGGGGACATTCTGTATAACTGATCCTGGTTAAAAATTAAATCAAACTGGAAATTGCAGGTCTTCTTTTATTTCAAAATCAATATCCTCGCCAAATCCATCGAAGTCATCTTCGAATTCCCGGGTTTTAAATTTTTGTAGTATGGGTTGGCATCTGTTGGCACAAGAGTTGCAAAAAATTTTATGTCAGCAAGTTTCTTTTTTGCAATTGTTTTTCCGTTTGGCCACAAAATGTTTAACTTCTGCATAAAGTCAATATTCGTGAAGGCCTGTCTATCATGTTTTCAATTTCTTTTACACCTAAGAAATCCTCAGTTTTCATTTCCTGCGCTCGAAACGGGTTCTTCGTTTTGCAAGACAGGACTATTTTTCTAAAATCCTCCATCGTATAGACTCTAAGCTGGTATTTAGGTGCCCGTTCAATTTATCCGGAATCAGGATCGTTGCTCAATGGCCCGGCAAAAAGTACTTAAAATTTTTTTTTAATTGATTCGTGAGTACTTAGCAGCAACGTAATTTATATGTTACTGTTCTGGCCCCCGCATGGTCCGACCATAATACAAGTTCCTTTGTACCTGGTCGCAAGTGTCCATCGTTGAATTTTTTAGGCAGGATTCTACTTCCTGGACGCTTCTAACACATATCCCCTCCTTCCGCCTAAAGCAGTACAGAGTATCTGTCGATGACGAGTGTATTCCTTCGTTGAAGAGAGAAAGTTGTCTCTTGTAATAAACAATATTTATTCTGAAGTTTTAGATTTGTTTCCCTCAAAAAATCTGATTTCATAGCAGTAAGCACTTCATCCGCCAGAATCAAGTGTACCTAGAAGACGGCAATTCAGGGACTAGCTGTACGTTGCAGTGGGGTCTTCACAATTTTTAATTTTTAAAGTATTACATATGTTTTTAACAGGAGGCTTTCGTTTTAAAGTTCTCGTAGAAGATCTTGTAGGCAGTAAAGCTAATCTTAGGATTTCTGTTCTGTAGGTACAGTGAAAGCAATTTTTGTAATGTACAATCGTAATGGAAAGACAGCTTCTATTTCTCTTCCTGCGTAATGAGAAGTGTATGTTGGTATTGCTTTTATTTGTGAAATTACTTTATTGAAAGGTTCTTCGGCAAGCTTGTTCAGTTCATCTGCGTTCTGGTCCCGTTGATATTTTAAATTGTTGTGTACCAGCTTCTGTGATAATAATAATAATAAAGAATTTAATGCCCAACAGACCGATTGATCCAATTACAGGACAACACTTTCCAGCAGTAGCGAGAAAAAGAGTAAATGCAATAGAAATGACGCTATTAAAATAAAATAAAATACCTTACCTATTATATGTTTCTAAACGTTTAAATCTAAAACTAAATTAAATTACTACTGTAATGCGCAATTTGACTAATATGCCAACTAATAAGAATTCTATCACTGATCTTAATCTTGTATCTTGTAAGATTAGTATTTGCCGCAAGACAATTAAAGGTAACTAAAGAAACGTGGAACATGAAACTCAAGAGAAGATAATTTTTCCATACAAAAGTTTGTACAAGAATGTAATGCTACTGACCACCCAACTCTCTTCTAATGCCACTACGTCTTATTTTTCCAGTAAGCTGTTTTATTCAATACCGATTTCCGGATAAGCTCCATCAACCTTGTACGATACATTTTTGAGAAACCCCCTTGCGCATGATTCGGTGAAAAATTCCAACCAAACCTTCAAGGGGCGTTGCCTTCATTGACTCTTTCCTTTTACTTTTTGTTAAAAGCTTTTCCTTTGAATTAGTCTGAGCTGCTTACAAAGCTTCTAAGTTTTTTATTTCTCTCCCTCTCCCTCTCCCTCTCCCTCTCCCTCTCCCTCTCCTCTCCTCCCTCTCCCTCCCTCTCCCTCTCCCTCTCCCTCCCTCTCCCTCTCCCTCTCCCTCTCCCTCTCCCTCCTCCCTCTCCCTCTCCTCTCCCTCCCTCCTCCCTCTCCCCTCTCCCTCCCTCTCCCTCTCCCTCTCCCTCTCCCTCCCTCTCCCTCTCCCTCCTCCTCTCCCTCTCCTCTCCCTCTCCCTCTCCCTCTCCCTCTCCCTCTCCCTCTCCCTCTCCCTCTCCCTCTCCTCTCCTCTCCCTCTCCTCTCCCCTCCTCTCCCTCTCCTCTCCCTCTCCCTCTCCCTCTCCCTCTCCCTCTCCCTCTCCCTCTCCCTCCCTCTCCCTCTCCCTCTCCCTCTCCCTCTCCTCTCCCTCTCCTCTCCCTCTCCCTCTCCTCTCCCTCTCCCTCTCCTCTCCTCTCCCTCTCCCTCCCTCTCCTCTCCCTCTCCTCTCCTCTCCCTCTCCCTCTCCTCTCCCTCTCCCTCTCCCTCTCCCTCTCTCCCTCTCCTCTCCCTCTCCCTCTCCCTCTCCCTCTCCCTCTCCCTCTCCCTCTCCCTCTCCCTCTCCTCTCCTCTCCCTCTCCCTCTCCCTCTCCCTCTCCCTCTCCCTCTCCCTCTCCTCTCCCTCTCCTCTCTCCCTCTCCTCTCCTCTCCCTCTCCTCTCCCTCTCCCTCTCCCTCTCCTCTCCCTCTCCCCTCTCCTCTCCCTCTCCTCTCCCTCTCCCTCTCCTCTCCTCTCCTCTCCCTCCCTCTCCCTCTCCCTCTCCCTCTCCCTCTCCTCTCCCTCTCCTCTCCCTCTCCCTCTCCCTCTCCCTCTCCCTCTCCCTCTCCCTCTCCTTCCCTCCCTTTTTCTAAAAAAACCTTTAAATTTGCAATAGAACCATGTTAGAATACTGACCTAAAATTAAGACGATTTGCCAAGTATGGCCTGAATAAAATGTTGATAATTAAGAAGTTACATGATTAGTTTAGTATTTAAATTACTATTAGCTTTATAATGCCTTGTTTATTTACTAATTCGGAGTATGCAGACGTTCATTGCGTTTATGGGTACTGTAACGGAAACGCTCAAGGAGCATGTCGAGAGTATGCTAGGAGATTCCCAAATAGGAGACATCCCTATAAGCAGGTTTTCATGAATGTTGATCATAGTTTCAGAAATTATGTGGACATTATCATTTAGAGAACAACTGAAAAAAAAAGAGCTACTTATGCACTAGGCGTGTTTCTCGAAAAAAAGACAAGATATCTTTTTTATTTAGAATTGAATGAAGATTACAAATGTGATCTATTTCGAGAAAAAGTAGTGCCGTACGTTTTTTTTTTTCTTTAAACATATTTAAAGTAGTATCCGTACGCACTCAACTCTTGAGAATAAAAATTATATTTTGTCACAAAAGATTAGTTGGTTGAAGTGAGCAACGTCTACAAAGTTTAAATAAAATACGTCAAACGGTTTAGGAGAAACTAACAAATTTCTATATTTTTTTTACAAAGTATTAAGACCCTGTATTTCTTTAACGAATCTTTTTTAGGATACAATCTATAGAGCAAACTAGGATTACTTTTCGATGTAGACATCGTGGTTAAAGTTTGTCGACAAAAAGTTGAGACACCATATATGCATATATATATATATATATATATATATATATATATATATATATATATATATAATATTTAATACTTTCAACTTATAAATCTTTACACAACATTTAAATACTTTTTTAGTTAATGCTTTACTATAACTCCAATTGGATAGCTTTTATACAAACTTCATTATGTACGCACAAAAAAAATTCTCGTGCAAACTCACGTTCAGACTTTATCCAAAATACTTTCTATGCACAGCACACAACTGTATATACCTAGTGCGTCAAAATAATCTCACAACCACCTTTTAATTTTGATGTAAACTAGATGTTTATCCAGCCAAATAACAAAGGCAATTTATTTCACTTTTACATTGTTTCAGTTTATATTAATTTTAACTATTATTTTTTCTATTGGAACTGTGCTTTTAGTTTTAGTTTTAATATTGCATCATTTATATAAGCAAACTTAAAGTTTTAAGACGTAAAGTTTGCACATCGCAAAATATGCTGCATACAATTTCCAAATTAGTATTTGTTAAAACAGTCTTAAAGGTTCCACTGAAGAAGTGTACAGTTTTCATGTCTTTCAGGTCTTGAGGTAAGACTTCTGGGTATTGTTATTACGTATAAAGTCTTTTATTTTCGTGTTGAAAGTATGAGTTGTGCTATGTAGGTAATGAAATAATCTGAAAATGTCAACGTGTGCTGAACCTTGCAAGGTGAGATAGTTTCACTACTTAGGGAACATGGATTCTGTTAAATTACGTAAAAAATAGGAGAAATAAGAAATGTTTTCTAAAGTATTGTGGTGTGATGCGAGCAGTTTTCCTAATAATAGATGATTTAACAAAAACGTTCATTTACTGCTGAAGACTGGAAAACACTGATTTACATCAGGTTATAGGGTTTCCATACTTTACATCGTCAGTTTTGAACCAGCTTAAACATTTTGCTTCTTAGAGTTCTTTAATTGATATACTGATGTAACCTCCAGTAATTTGAGGTAAATGTCGAATCAAAAAGAATAGTCTTGTAAACGTTCACTTTAATTCGTTACCTTAGGATCTCGTACCACAGCGTACATAGCATTTTAAGTAGAGTAACTTTATCAAAATCTGCACGATCGTAAGATGTTAAATTT
>JARFJB010002087.1:7245000-7250000 GCA_036346205.1 Vesta saturnalis | reverse complement strand
CAATAAAAAAACGATGTAGCCACACCCACAATAGTGTCATAAATAAATCACAATAAAAATCGTATTACCAAACATGTGGCCCTCTATAACCAATCATGCCGGTCTTTAAGTAAATAAGCAAATAAAACAATAAGGCAAATTACGGTACGTATAAAATACAACAACAGTATAATTGCACAGGTGATAATAAGGTAAAGGCAAAGAGAATAGACAAGGAATTTACACGTACACAATTGATTAGTGACTACTAAAGCACAAAATACATATGAAAAATTCTACCTAAACAAACTGACGCAAAAAAATTATTAAAAAGAAACCCTTACAAGGGTAAGTGGTACATAGATCATAACATCGTGACCGATATATAAGTTTAAGTCCGTTAAAAAAAACAGCGCCCCTTTCTCCGGTAACCCATTCATATATACAACAATAAAAACAATAAAAATAAAATTCGAGTTGTTTAATGGCAACTGCCTATTTACAATTATAATCAAGCGGTATCATGTACCCGTTTGCCAGGCCTACCTCTACCCAAATATAAATATAAACAACAAACAACAATGCTAATTCACCCAAATACGAGAATGAGGGAGCCCTGTACTGTCTTTTATTTTATCAGATTTCAGCTTAATAAGCCCGCGTGCGAATGAGATACCTTTTCAAGGCAACGTTTGCTTTTTAATACATTACATAGGCTTGTAAAACTACTTGCTGCCAGCTTTGAGTTATATAAAAATACCTACTTACACTTGAATGTATTCCCTTTAGTTAAACACTTGACCACCAACACGACGATTTAAGATACGCGGTTTAAAACTCGGTGCCGCGGCGATTAATTTTTGGGAAAACTTACAATAAAATCTACACTAAAAGAAAAGAACGAAGGAGCGTTTTAGTTTTGCTAACTATATTTACTCCCGAAAATCAACCCACGTTATTGCAAGTAATAATAAAAAAGACAAGAAATTATATCGTGGGAACATTTTTCGCATTCCTAACAGAACGAAATCTTAATTTTAAAAATATTCATTCGTCCGTAACAAACCCTACATTTCATATCAAATTTCGTAGTGCCAAACAAAGACGTCTCTGATTGCAATGTGTACCCACGTAATTAATTATTAAACTTTACATTAAGAATGTGCGCATAAGAATTCCTAATTATTCGTTAAGCCCCTTCAGTAAAGCAAGATATTATCAAGATATTAAAAATCCACTAATTATCTTTTCTATCGCGGTAACAATGGCGATTTGACAAACGTTTATTACAATAATAAAATTTTTGCGGTCCGCTACCTACAGGTTGAAAAACAATATCCTTTGGTACGTTATTTTTGCAGCCTGCAGGTTATGTAGGTTATAACACATCACTGTCCTATTACAAACAATACAATTTTCAAGAAAATGTAAACATTTAATGAATTATAAAAACAAGAGAATTGTTGTGTTGTAAGTTGCTGATAAACATTCATACAATTGATAATTTTAAAATTCAATTTATAGGTTAAACAATTTTCATGGAGCAACTATCTGCACTATTTACACCTCTCAAGGCTAGTACGTTTCATAATCATAATTTCTTATTGTTGTTGTCAATTCAGTAGCAACGATGGCCCAAAATAAGATGGTAACATTATTACACAAAATGTATGTTAAGTTACGTGCCTAAATGAAATGGAACTATTATTCGTACGAAGATTACATTTAATGTGGAACATAAATTATGTGGGAAATGTGTGATTAACATTCTGAAAAGCGTTTTACAAATATATTATACTTACATAATTGAAATACATTACTAATATAAATTTATTGTATTAAATATGAACTAAAACACTTTTATTACTAATTGTAGTTAGTTGGTTGTCAAAGTATAAAGTTCTAATCAGTCGTTATCTACATCCGAGCTTTCAGAATAGTTTCCGACGTTAATAACCAGTTTGTCAACTGTGATGTCCAACATTTCTTCCCGTTTATACCATTGCTTTATTTTTTCTTCAGTATGTCGCACACAATTATACGATAATAATTTTAATTAAAAGAATTTTCTTGCTGAGGATAAGGTGAATTGATTTCATTAATGTATTGTTTAAGAAATTTAATTCGCATTTCTGTCATGTAACTTTTTTTTCAATAAAGCTCTACGGTTGGAGTTTTTGTTTGTATTTCAATCCTAGCGACTGGATTGCACGATGAAGACTTCCGTCACGTATTAATATGTGACTGTTACGAATTTCTACATTTAAACTTGCCACTGTGACATTTTTTTCTGTAAATAAATTAGTATGTCAAACATGTGTAAAAGATTGTGATGTGATATTACTCACTCTGTGCATTCATACTTGTATAACGAAACACTTATGCCCATTCTGGATGTTTCAGGTAGATCGACAGATTTCGTTTTCTTGCATGGTCGTTTTTTACCCGGACTTGTTAAAACGGGCTTAGATGCAGCTCGAGACTTGAAATTTCTCACCATTTTCTCAGATAGACCCAAGGCGCTTGTCACACGCTATAATTTCGTGATTGTAATGAATTAAGATATAAACACTTAGTCATACTTCTTGTACAGCCAGGTACTGATATCAGGGGACTCCCATTTTCTTTAAAGTGTGTAATAAATGATGATTAAAAGAAGTAAATGCAGACAATGAGGACACAGTCAAAGGATAAGCAAACAAATGGAGGTTATGTATCAAATGAGAATTAAATTCATATGCATATAAAACATATTGATTTCGCGTTTACTCTTCCTACTACATTTGCTTATTCAGTCCTGTATGTCGATTTTGTCAAATGCACTACGAATGTTCACCATCCTTATTTAATTCACTGTTTTATATGAGAAGACAGTATAATCAAATTGAATAGCTAAATTCATAAATTAATGACGTAGCGGTAAACACTCCTGGTGAGGATAATATGTCTATTAATCTCTATCTGACAAGAAGTTTTAAACATAGATTATTGTTTTTGTTTTTATAATGTTGCCTGTTTTCGTTATGAACGTATAAAAAAGAGGTTGCATAGTTATCCTAAAAAAAATTGAAATTAAAATTATTTCATTCCTTTAAATTTCCATTTTGTAGGTTGGAAGGTCGTATGGTTTTCCACACCAAATATTTTCATTCCTCCATAATTAATTGAAATTCGCAAATTTGATAAAAGAAAGTTTCGTTTCCGTTTTCTTTTTTGATTTTTTCTTAGCTTTTAATAAAAACAGTTTGTAAAAGGCTTGAAGCTTTCATGATATAAATACAAAAGATGGTTATAACTGTTAGATGTATAAGTAATATACATATGTACCTCTACAACCTGGAAGCGTGTATGTATAAATAAAACCTTTGATCCTTAATTGATAGGATACTATTACAGTCCTTTCTATGTAGCATATTATTATTTTGTTTTAGAACCCTATTTAGAAGCTTTATGTTCAATAAAATTTGTTTTAAGTAAAACGTCTCCATACTTTTGGTAATTTAATTATATGGTTCTAATAAAGTATTTATAATTCTAGACTCGAAATTTTTATTTTGCTTAAAAATGTGTTATTTATTGGTAAAAATACAAAAAAGTCTGGTAAGGAACGATTAAATAAAAGTCTTACATCTTCTATTTGTTAATAGTTTTTTTTTAACATAAGACAACAGTAGTAATTAACTTTAAATTATGCTCTTTAACATATCTTCTTCTTTAAAAGATTATTAACCTTTTGCTAAACATACAAATTTTAGAGGTACAACCAACTTCATTAAATCATAATATTACGAAAAGAGTTATTTCTTGAACAAAAATAATTTAAAGTTAGTTTTTCTCTTGCAATAACAGTTTCTATTATTTATTTGAACGGAAAATCATTAAATCGTGCTTTTAGAAGGAAATAAAAACTATACTAATTAGTGTAATTTTAGAATAAGAAATTTGCTGAATAATAAAATGTAAACGTTCCATTGCTGTGATCTCTGCTACACAGTGAAGAGTCGGTGTTTTTCACAAAACCTTATTTTTGGAAAAACGGTTTAGCACTTTTTTACTTCAATTATCATTTTGATAATAGTACAAGTTGCCAGTAAGCTAAAGACCATAGAAGCAAAGTTAAAGTAGTTTACAACATAATAAAAAATGAAACAAGGTAAACCAAAAATAAGAATAATTACCTTTACATAATAAAATTTACTAAATGTTTTTCTCTTCATTAACATCACTTTATGTGGAACTGGCGAAATCTAGCCAATGACTTCTGTATTTAACCAGAACCATGCATATATTCACAGAGGTGAGTCAGAAAGAATAGGTCAACACTAAGCTGGAGATATTAGACACCAAAAAACTATGTTTGAGCTGATCATGCCTTTATACGAATGTCGCTGGTTTAAGAAACACAGGGTGTCGAAGGTTTAAATTTTATTCTAAAATTTCCCAATAATTGAGAAAGTTTCGATAACATAAATCTGAAAATTGGTAATATTGGGCTTTTTGGTGTGAGAATTACGAATTTAAAGCTTATTTTGACGTTGCTCTTAACGCTAGTTTCACCGTATTATTTAGGTAAATCAAAACATATTTTTTTAATCTTTTGAGCTAGGATTGACAAAAGTCAAAATCTAAAAGAACGTTTAATTCTACATAAAAAAGGTACTCTTGTTTAGGGCGCCTAAATTTATCGGTTTCTGGATTATTTGCATTTAAAAGTTTAAATGTATTTTATGGTGATTTTTTATTCTCACAAGATGAAAATAACAATTACAATTATTGACAATAGTAACAATAACGAATCTTAAATCATATGCTGGAAATGCCTACCACCTACCTGAATACATTTTACTATACATTCTTTTAAATTTCTCTGAATATTAAACAAAGTGTTAATTGGATTAGTCGGCCTATTTCCACATTTTTGTTCGCTTCTTAACGCGACGTTTCGGAAGCTTCCGTCATCAAGCTCTCCTGAGAAGGACTGTTTTTCGCACTTGAGTTGGATTTTTTCTGAAGCACTTGAC